>JAHZMJ010000037.1:0-132500 GCA_030067965.1 Latrodectus elegans
GTTCAACATTAAAAAAACGATTGAATTCCTTCTTTATGTTAAAGCCGGTGGTTTTGGAGGTATAACGACACTTCGTGGTGGCGCCGGTCTAGGAATCGCAAACTTCCAAGGAAAAGAAGTGACACCAGACGGCGGTACATACCTATGCAAGTGTAAAGGAACATTTTCCGGCTTAACAGTCACCCCCCTGGAATCATACAATGGAGCAGGCTGACCATGCAGCTTATAAATCCTTTCATCGTCTTCCACCGCACCTGAGGAAATGTTCGGTTCCAGTTTAGGGAAATTAGAAAAATACGACTGTCGTTCCATCGCAGTTCTTTGGTATTCTTGATTTATCTCCTCGTCTAACATTTTCTTCCAGTTTGATGAATTACTTTGAGTTAAATTTTTATTTTCTTCATTTAAGAAGTATTCTTTGTCTTTCTCAAGGTCTTCTAACTCATCAAAAATGACAAATTTGGAATCGTAGAAAGGATTCTTTGACTCGTTATGAAGAGGCATCTCAGAGATAGTAGTACTTTCATAAACCACTGTTGGCTGTATTTTAGACGATTGAGTGGTGCCATCATCCACTGAATGTTGAAGATTGATAACAGAAAAGTTTGGTTTCGTTTCATTATGTTCTTCTACTACAGTATCGTTTAGAAAATTTTTGTTGTGCTTAGAACTTTTATCGTTAATGGTAGTTTTTCCCTTTCGTTCTGTGTCATTCTTAACCTCTTTTTCTGTGCTCTGATCCGAAACTTTCTTCACAGAACCATTAAATTCTTGGTTTTGTTTGTGTGATATGGTGAAGCCAAGCGCATTCAATTTCTCTAGGAACGACAAGATTGTATTGGTTGAAGTTTCTGGAGAGTTCTGCTTAGCCAATAATATGAAGTTTCTTTGATTTTTCATGACATTATACTTATTGAGGTTAATGTAATGAGCAATGATTGCTGGATCTTTCATCAAGTCATACAACAAATTTCTGCCGAGTATTGGCATGTAATTAAAATACATCGGTTCATTCCATCCACCATGAAGTAAGGAGCCAATGGAAGGACTACCAGCCATTGCATTATACAATATTGGCCGCTTTAGAGATGTTGTTACTGTTAAATCTTCTGTTAGATATCTAGATCTTAATATATCTTTTAAGGAATAAGGGTTATCTGAGCAAGGAATATCTTTATTTAAAAGAAATTTTTCATTTTTTTTATTCTGATCTAATTTGTTAAGATAGGTAAAATTATGTGGGAATAAAAATGGCTTCAAAGAGCTTACTGCAGGTAATGCTTCATCCCCACTCTCAGCTAACTTAAGTAATTTTTCTGTTAATATTGCCTCAATTTGTTGTTGCCTATCATCAATATTCTTTTTGACCGATTCATCGCCATTAATTGGTAAACCCAAATCAGGATTTCCAGTCTGTAATGATGCATTATAATATTCATAATTCCGAGAGAATAAATAAGGTGGCTTACATAAAATAGCACTACTCACTTTGTCACAATCGGGCAAATTTGTATGAATCTTCACCTGAGGCCTTAAGAAAACAGGATTTGGTTGTTTGTAAGGCAGATATTCCTTTATCGGCAACTGAAACTGGTGCTCAGATTCCTCTACGTCTTTATCAACTGGAATTGGATAACCAAGCACATTTTGCATTACGTTAATATTTTGAGGTAAAATCACACCTTTGTTTCTTATAGGGTAAGGAAAATTATTTTCGCCTGGTATTCCGGAAGAAGGGCGTAATCTACTTGAATAAGAGGAATCTTCATTAGAATGTGAATTTAATGCAACATCAGGGTTTCTGTCTCTCCTAAAAGTGTTTGAGGAATGTTGATGATCCTTTGCGGAGTTTTTTCTGCGATCATCTCCATCTTTCATATCATATTTGGGCATAAATGGTGTGTATAAATCATATCGTAGAGGGCGTTGTTCATTTTCTTGTTTATCGTGAGGACTTTCTGGAAATCTTCTGGTAGATGTAAAGTGAGCATCTATGGAGCTCTCTTCATTGTCTATCAATAATGGCTGGTGCAGCCGCTGTATATTGACATTTGCAGGATTTTGGGAGCCCACACCTTGTTCGTTTGATGATACTTGAGCCCTGAATCCTTTGTCATCTGCTATGTACCGAACTAGTCTGAAAATTCCACTGGGATCCTTAAATCCATAACTTCCTCTAACGACCCCGTTTTGATCTCTTTGCTCCTTTCTAAAGTGAGTCGATTCATAATTTTCATCTAGTATACTGTATTCGAAACCATTTGAAGCCTACAAATATAATTTCATTAGATACAATCAATTAAAAAGAGCACAATAAAAGCAAGTTTACTTTTAATATGATAAATTATATTTAATTGAGATGCAAATTATATTTAATTGCACTTAACTGGGGTGTAATATGTGAATTAATTACCAAAGCAAAAATAATCACTAAAATACAAATTGTGTGTGTTGTGCACCGGCATACTTCATCTAGCCCAAAGTTGGGCCCTACTAGTTTGGTAAGAAACGTAAAAGTCTTCGTAATTTAGAAGCAAGACCCACCAGAAAACATATAATACTTGACCTGCCATCCCAGAAGCCTCATTTCAAATGAAAGACCAAAAGATATATGTAAATTACACCTTTGTGCAAATAATTGTAATAATGTTTTTATTAATTTATAAATGTTAGTAAAAGCGAATTTTTATTAATTATGTACTAAATTTAATTTTGTTGTTTAGCAAGAAATAAGTTTACTAATGGTAGCTGAATGGTGATCTTTCTAACCTTCTGTTCCATAGTTCTTGGGTACGATATCTAATTAGGACCTGGAGGTTTTTAGTGATTCGCAATCCATTTTAAAAATGTAGATCCCAGTTTAACTAACTGACTTCTGGAGTTAGAGCAACTACCAGCAGGAAGTATATTATCGAACGTCCTTTATTGAAAGGATATCTTCGTAAATAGCCATGATACCTTTCCCATAATCTTTTTGTTATGCCACCCATGCCTAAGCTGAAAGACGCTGTGTTATAGTGTCCTTACAGGGCTTCTAGTATGCTTTGTGAACAGCTAAAGTATCTTGCTTTTTTCAGTAATTCAGGCAATGCTGGGCATTTAAAACTACTTCTCATGCAAGTAAAACGTTTTGAAATTGATTTGTCTTTTAAAAATAAGGAAATCCAGAGTAAATCAACTGAAGGGGTAGAAATGACTCCTTCGATACTAGAGATAGAAATGACCTCTTGAACATCCACGGCTTGAGTAGAGCAGGAAGCCCTTAATAGCGTGACTGGCTCTCTAGGCAAGATATGAAAAACAACTTCATACGATCAGATTTTTTCAACAAGATCCAGTACATAAAAAGTGGAGCATCATACTGTGAATGAATGTGACTCAATCAACTACTTTAGGTACTCTTGATACTGAAGAATTACGTCTCAGCTCCATAAAGGGATTTTCTGACTCCATAAACAAATGAAGGTCACTAAAAGATAGAGCTGGGTTAATTTGATTTGGAGATTGGAGCAAATTGATTTTAACAGTGGTGTCTTTACTGTCGTTGGAAGAATAAGAATTCCTTTGTTAGACTGACCACCTAACCGAGAGATACGCTTCTCAACTTAGGGATTTCCGTGATTAAAGCAGATATGGGCATTGTAGACCTTGGCCCATATATGGGTTATAGTGCCGGTGAGCTTGCTATCGCTAAAGAGGAATTTAATTATTATGATTTTGTAATTTTTTTTAATATTGATGTGATGGTAAATAAAAAATTACGATCTGAAATTAATTATTTCTATTAATTAATGGAAAATTTCTGTACAGTAGAACATAAATCATCTCTCTATTTAGTCCCCCAAAAAGAGAAATTCACATATTATTTTTACTGTATCATAAAGTACAGAACGTACAGTAAGATATTTAATCAAGTTTGATCTTCATATAAACACTTTCAATATTTACTGGCTTTAAATCTCATGTATTTTTGCACAGGATATGCAAACATTTTGTAAACATGTTTTTTTATTTTTCAAACTGTAGTGATATTGTATTTATAACGAAATATTGTAATGAAAGAATGTAATAGCTCCACATTTAAGTCTCTTTAGTTGTCATCAACTCACAACCTGAATAATTGAATGTTGAACTCTATCTCTTTTATACTATATAAAAATGAACTACATCACTATTAATGCTGACAAGAAGTTAAAAAATTTAGTAAATCATTTAGCTAAAAACAATTTTATTTGGATATGATGCATGTCATTTTGAAGTTATTTCATATCCTGCTGAAATAGCTTTACAATGTTTATAGTAAATTGCTTCCCTATCGGCTAAATTTTTGATTTACTATCTTGAGTTATTTTTTTCTACGAGTCAAACGCAATATATATAGGCCTCGTTTCATCCACATTAGTTTCGGTTACTATATAATTTTTATTCATGACTAAAATAGATTTGAAGACAAAAAATATCAAAGCTCAAAGTTTAGATAAAAGTTTTTATGTGTTATGAGAAGTCATATGTTTCCTGGTTAATGCAAGCAACAGGAACTCATATTATTTATTTAATTATATTGTTAAAATGGTTATAATTTTCATACAATAACATTTACATTAATTGAATTCTATGTGTATTTATTTCTATCAATTTGCTTTATTGTAGATAGCAATCCTTATTTATCTTCCAAGGTCTGACAATTGCGCATTCTATACATATAGTATGTAATAATAAAAATACTATATATATAATCTGGTAGTTTGATCTGTGGAGGGGGATAAAATTTTCTCCACACCATTATACCTATGGTACTTACTCAACGATATAAACCAGGACTTTCGATTCCACATATTTAACGAGCACGTATTGGTGGGCCTTTGGCGACATTGGGAAACGAACCCGGCCTTTCCGGACAGAAGACCGATGCCCTAGCCACTAGGCTACATTAAACCCCATTTCCAGGCCACAGTGGCTTGATTGATTAGGGCGTCGTTCTCATTTTTGGAATGTAGTGAGTTCGAATCCTGGTTTAACCGAAGATCCATCATGTTCACTAATAGCGGCCAGGCCACGTTAAAACTGGGCGTGTTCGCAATGTCCTCCAAGTGTAATGATACTTCTGGGATGGGCAGGCCAAGTATTGGGAGTCTTTTGCTTAATCCGTGCTTCAAAATCACGATGTCTCCACACGGCTGCTTCAAGTTAACTGATAGAGCACAATTTAATGCTACGTACAGAGAAGCATACGATGCAAGAACAACGGCCTTATTTCCAAATACCTGACGTTGTAATCACAATATATATATTAACTCACTAATTACTTGTAATTTGATTGAAGTTAATACTTACTGGCGACGGGAGTTGGTCATTATGCTTCGATATTCCGGTTCTCCACCAATGATCGCCCCTTTCCCTTGCAAGCAAACAGGTCGGGAGTCCTCCGAAAATGACGAAGATATACAATATGCTTACCTGACAAAAATTAATTATTCAAGTTTTAAATGATACTAATGCGACTTTTTAAGAAAGAGTTGTTAAAGAAATGAAACTATAAGAATTACACAATTCTCTGAATGTTTTGAGAAGTTTTATAAATAAGCATATGACGTTAAGGAATATATATATTTAAAAGTCTAGCATATAGTTTACTTTCGTCCTTTAATTTTAAGATCATGTTCTTATTCTTATTATTTAACACATATATTGATTGCTGCCATATATATATACATATATAAATACGAACTGATGATTTTAAATGATGCATTATTCAGTTGACATTTGTTTTTACGAACTAGTGGCTAGTTCCTACCGAGACACTGTACATGTAGTGATAAGTTAATCACGTGTTTAAAAAATAAATGTTTGAAAATTCTCTCTTTTTGCGAACTTTCGTGTCTGACAAATAGTTTTTTTCTAACGATTTTTTTATGTTAATGATCTGCATTTTTTTTTAAAAAATTTATTTGATTTTTTGTAATACGCCTGAGAAGTTGATTCGTTCTTAAATAGCGAAGAATCACATGCAGAAATTTCAGACTCTGTGGGGACAATAGTCGAAGGCGCATGGATATCAGACATTTGATGGGGAAGAATTATGGTGCCTAATTGATCTTCCTCGTGTATAGAAAGGGTTAAACTGAGACAAAAACGTGTGATAGTACGGTAGAAATATTGGATGATGAAATTATTGGGAATATAATGAAAGAGAACGAAAAAGATCTTTCAGGTATCGAACAAGAAAATGATG
Organism: Latrodectus elegans; assembly: GCA_030067965.1. Classification (NCBI taxonomy): domain Eukaryota; kingdom Metazoa; phylum Arthropoda; class Arachnida; order Araneae; family Theridiidae; genus Latrodectus; species Latrodectus elegans. The sequence continues at coordinate 6,233 of JAHZMJ010000037.1, forward strand.
TAATGCATAGGTTCCCAAATTGGTCCAGGTGGACCCCCAGGGTTCCATAGGAGACCACACGGGGGTCCACGTAGACATGAAAAGAAAACAGGGGTTCACAAATTGTAAGTGGGGGTCCACCAAAAATTCTCTGGTTTTCATAATAAAGAACAAAAATTTTGGCTTCAATTTTCCTCTATCAACGTAGGCAGGTAGCATCATTCACTAGGTAGGTACTCAAAAATATTCGAGACTCAGTTCAAACACAGAATTGAATAGAACAATAGATAATAGTACAAATGTACACCACATGTCGAGACTTGAAAAGTGCTTTCTGTGCGCCCGCTCGTAAGGGAAGCTTGTTTAGACCTGAATTGAGATGAAATACGACTTGCACTGTGCTTGCAATCTACATTAGTATAAATACGAATGCCAAGAACAAAACGTTACTCATATGTTTCTGGGATTTTAACCATAAAAGTGTGACTGTGAGTGAATCGATGTCAGTGTTTGCAGTGCCGGAAAAAATTAGTATCTGCCTATTTGTTATACATATTTTTTAATGTAAATTGTAATTTATCAATCATATTATATTTGTTTAACTATTTGAATGTTGTTTAGGTAGTTATGTAGCAAAAATTATAAATACTAGAGATTATTCTAAACTTCTATAAAAAAAAGAACAAAAAGCCAGGGAAGATTAAACTTTAGGTACCTTGGGAATTTTTTTTTATAAGTCGTTTTTGTTAGTACCTAGGTACTTTTTGTTAGCATCAGGGGGTCTACCGAAAATAGTAAAACTTAGAAAGTGGTCCACGAGAAAAAAAAAAAAAGTTTGACAACTCTTGATATAACGCAAGGACTGTCTACAAAATAAACAGCAGAGTGGCTAACAGGACTAAAATACTTTTTTGAGGGCAAAAAAGCGAAATAGTTTTTCACATTAAATAAAATTAAAAACACATTTTAAAAAAATACAATTTTTAAATAGAAAAAGATCAATGATTACTTTGCCTAGTTTTATCACTAAAGTGAAAGTAAGTGCCATTTTTAAATATAAATCTTATATTGCCGGAGTTTCTTATAGTTCATTCTAAATGATTTTTCTGACATAGTATTTTATTTATAAAGAAAAAGTATTTTGGTAAATAAAAAAATTAGATGTTAATATGTAATACAATTTTACAAACTGTTTTACATAATAAAGTGGTATTTAAACATCAGAGGAAAATTACTTAATAAATTATGAATTATTTTAAATTGCTTAGAAAATAAAATTAATTTTAGATTAATTAGCTATTAAAACAAAATAGTAATCTAAGGAGAATAAGAACTAATAATTAAAAATATAGAAAATTTATAACTCTCTAGCGTATTTAAACTAACAATAAAGTGGATGTTTTTTCTTGACTTTTCATTTTGTTTTTCTTCTATTCTATTGTCAAGGCTATTTTATTACTATTTTATTACTGTTTTGTTTTAATAGCTTGAATCACTAGAAAACGGCTTCTCAAACCGATGCTTCGGTTTTCATATAAGAAATTGTTTTATTAACAAAATAAACTTCTCTCGAAAATAATTATAATTTTCATTCCAACGACTGAAGACATAGAGTCGTTACTCAATATGCGTGTCATGTCCATTCGACTATTGTTAAGGACATTTGGCTCAAAGCGATTCAAAACGGCTTCTGCATTCATGGTTTCGGATACTGGTAGCAATATTTTACGCACAAAATGTTCATCCAATCAAAATTAAACGAAAGAGAAACAGAGAAGCTTTAACGGATGTGATATGATATAAGGGATGTTTGTGAGTCGGGCACAAGGGAAGTTGGTGAGACGGAGATCTATGTCAGATTACTTGAACTGGTTTAAGATATAAATTTTAATAAAAAACAATTTCAGGAAATTTCTGATACAATATTGCTAAAAATTTGAAAACTATTTAGAACAACAGGTAATTTTCGTACTTTGAAAACTTTCACGAACAAAAAATATTATAATTAAAAAAAAGCTTCTTTATCACAGGTAAAAACTACGAAAGATTTTACTCATCGCTGACGAATCTCAGAGATTCCATGATGAACTTCGCCTCGTTTGCTGTTGCTCGAATAATGCGATTTGAAAGTTGACAGCAAATTCATGGACAAGTCAGATTTACGATGCCATTTCAGTACGATGTGACGTAAATGAAACGTTATCTGACGTCATGTATATTTTAAATCAGTGAGGTCTGTAATAAAGTGGTGTAGTCACAATCTCAACTGGAATGAAAGAAACAATCACATAATCAATTAATAGAAGCACTCATTAAAAGTAAAGCCATAATGAAACTTTTTAAGTCTCAACGTTTATCTTGGCTCGGCCACATTGAGAGACAAGCTTATGTGACAAAATTCTTATACTGGAAGCCAATGTGCAACAGACCAAAAAGAAGAGCGCTGTAAGATGTGCTGAATGACCTAAAATGTTCAAAGAAAACCAACTGGAAGAAGACTGGAGTCATCTGGTAAGAGATTGCACGACAGGCTAAGGCCTATCTTCAATTGTAAAGTCAATCAAAAAGAAAAAGTAATTAAAACATATTCCAATTTTCTTTGAAAGATAGTTTCCAGTCGAAACTACTGATATGTTTGTAACTTTCCTTACAAGCAATATTTGTTTCACTGTTCCAACTACTTAATGCCAAGAATTAGTTCTTCTATGTCACTTTCCGCACATGAAGGAAAATTGGTGCAGGACCCATAATTTAAAATGGACTTCAAACGACTGAGAACAGCTAAATCTTACACTGGAATAGAGCTAGTGAACTGTCATATTAAAGCCAGGAGGTTGACTATTCCAATACTTTCTCGTTTACCATCAGAGAAATAAATTCATAACATCCGATTTTCAATCACTAATCACAATGTTAATTACACTGTTTGACCAAATATTATCTAGAAATGAGTCTGGTTTGAAAGCTCAATACCTTTAAAAGAAGTTTGGTATAGATATACCATTCCATGAGGTTTGTTATGTTACTTAAAACAGACAGAACCATGGTAATTTCGAAGATATCTATAAAATATTGAGTTGTTTTTTAAAGCTTAGAAATGGAACATTTTTAATTTAACACTTTTAATCAAAAATACTTTGGAAAAAATTAAATTTTTAAAGGTAAGATAAAAGTTTTAAAGTCAAAGATAGATTCTTGGGGTAGATGCACATTAACTGATATTTTATTGCAATTAATGTGCCTCTGTCGAAGTTATTAAGAGAATTTAATTTCAAACAATATAAGTAATGGATTCCCAACATTTTTCCGCTATAGACCGCATTTAGGAAAATTATTTTCTCAACAAACTATCACATTTTCTCTATAATATGAAACATTTTACTTTATTATGATATTAATAATTACATTTAAAGGACTTAAAATTAACAATTTGAATAAAAATAAGAGAAAATTAGAAAAATGATGTTCTTAAGATATATGCTTTAATATTTTGTTTTATACATACATCTTTCATCACAAATATTAAAACAAAATTTTAAAAACACATATTGTAATAGTGCAAAAACTTCATTTTTTTCCATTTATTACCTCGGTCTCTAATAAATACCAAGTATATTTTAACAGTTTTCTTGACTCCCAAAAAGTTCTATTTGTATTCCAATGAGAACCCTTGATCAAAACCAAAATCGGCTAAATTATCCGGTGAAAAATCATGGTTGTTCTTAAAAATTAATGAAATTTTTAGGTATATATATATATATATATATATATATATATATATATATATATATATATATATATATATATATATATATATAAAACAGTGGTATTTATAATCCAACAATCGAATTCATTGATTTATATACTCAGAGACTTTTAGGTTATGAAAGGTTATTATCTCCATTTTACCAAAACTTTAAATTCTGTTCCGAATATATCTACCGACAGAAAAAATCGTAAAAAGTTTCTTATACAAGGGTCACTCTGAAATTTTTGAGATACGAGCAGACGAGAAATTACAAAATAAAAATAACAGTTTAATTTTAAAATACAAATTATTTTAAAACAGAAGACGATTTTTTACTGATTTACTTCAGCTTGTTTCGCGTAGAATAAATTTTAAACAGAAGAGAAAATGGAGTTGACGCGAGAACATATTCGCGCTATGATTTTCTACTGATTCGCGCTATGATTTTCTACTAAGACGATTTTTTACTGATTTACTTCAGCTTATTTCGCGTAGAATAAATTTTAAACAGAAGAGAAAATGGAGTTGACGCGAGAACAAATTCGCGCTATGATTTTCTACGATTTTAAAGCAGGATTAAATCAAGAAGAATGCGTTCAACGGTTGCAATTAGCATTTGGTGATGAATCTCCAGCTCGTGCTATTGTATTCAAATGGCTTAGAGAATTTAGAAGAGGTAATTTTCTTCAGGATGAAGAACACACAGGAAGGCCGCCGTCGGCAGTCATCCCGGATAATGTGCTGCCATACGAAAAATGTTAATGGATGATAATCGCTGTACCTATCAAAAGATACAGAAGGAACTTAACATTAGATCCGCAGCGATACATAAAATCATTCATGAAGAATTACGTATGAAAAAAGTAGTTTGCCGTTAGGTTCCCCATAATCTAACTGAGCACCAAAAAGAGGAGAATGTCAGAATCAGTAAAGAAATTCTTAAATTGCTAAATGATGGTGGCCACTGCATTGTTTTTAAAATTGTAACAGGTGATGAAACGTACATACCGTTTTCTGACGTTCCAACACGTCAAGAAAGCAAAGTATGGGTCTTCAAGATGATCCCACGCCGACAATGGTGAAAAAACAACGCGCCGTGAAAAAAAGTGTTTATGCCGTTTTCTTCGGAAAGTACGGGATTGGTCAAAGCCATCAAGTTGGAAGGACAGAAGACAGTAACAGCAAACTGGTATCCACTAAATGTTTTCCAGAAATTCTACAAGAACTGAATGTTAGGGGACTAATGCTTCACAATGACACTGCATCATCACATACAGCTTGATTAACAGTTGAGTTTCTTAAACAAAAACAAATTAAAGTGATCGAACATCCGCTGTATTCACCTGATCTAGCTATGTGCGACTTTTGGTTATTCTTTAATCTAAAAAAGAACTTACGTGGACGTCGATTTCATTCAGAAGAAGAGACTGATGTGGCTATAAATGCATTTTTTTCATCTATTCCAAGAAATGAATGGCTTGAGGCATTTAATCTGTGGAAATTCTTCTGCACTTTTGTAAGTGCATTGATGCTGGAGGAGACTACTTTGAACACACCTAAAATTTTAAAAGTATAACTTTAAAAACCTAGTTGTATCTCAAAGATGTCAGAGTGACCCTCGTATTAGTCTAATTTTTCACTATCATTTACAGTCTTCCTCTGATAGTCCTGTGATTTGCTAAAAAGTTCGCAGATACTGTGATTTGCTAAAAAGTACGGAGATATATTGTAGCAAATATAACATCATCCCTTCGAGAAAGAAAAGATTCACATATAGTACTCCATACCCTTATATTCCCAATTATGTCACTGTATTCACTAGATGAATATATAAAAGCATGATTTATGTTACTTCGGTGGAACTTCTTCAAATCTTTGGGTGAAATCCAAAGATATACATTAATTTTTGTTACTGATTTTGGTAGCATATTAGACGTTTCGTTTATAAAAATATCCTTGAATGCAAGAAACCAGATGATCTTTAAGAGAGGATAAGAGCGGTAGAATTCATTGGTCATTAAAATGAATAGCAATATTTCTGATTTTGTTTACGTCAAATATTTTACCTTGTTTTATTGTGATGGGAAGAATAAAATTGCAGAAAGTACCAAGATCATTTTCCAAATTAATAACTGAGCTAATAAATAAAAATCTTAATGATGCATAAGATCAAGTAAAGTCAATTAAAATTTTAGATTCTTCCTATAGTTAGGCAAGAAAAATTATTTAAAATACTTTGAAATAATAAAAAATGAGATTGAATCGATAGTTTTCAGTTTGATCGTTATTCATGACATTCCCTCAATAAAATTTTTCATTTCTGCGGTGTGTGTGTGTGTATATATATGTATGTATGTATATATATATATATATATATATATATATATATATATATATATATATATATATATATATATATATATATATATATATATATATATATATATATATATATATATATATATATATATATATATATATATATATATATATATATATATATATATATATATATATATATACACCTTTATATATATATTAAAACACGATCTTTGAAAAAGTTTATTAAAATAATTAATAATTTATGTCTGAATATTTGTTATAAGAAGGAAACACATGAATAGTATATCTTGTTAATTTGTTATTGAAGTATTAATTTTTAAATACAATTTTTTTACAATTAATCTGAGTAGACATTAAAAATGAATAAGATCTTTATTTGATAATAAAAGTAACAAATTGAGATCTGTACCAAAAGTCACTGGGTTTTAATTAAAAATTTCCCTTGGTTTACATCTCTTAATAGTTTTATTACGATGAAATGATTTCAATCTTTCTCTGGAATTTTTCCTGTCGCAGTAAGTGAACCCAAATGACAGTTAATGTGAAACGAATGTTAAATATGAAATTAAAATGTTTAGAAGTAAATTAGGAAGTATTATTTGTAGCTTAAATAAATAAATAAGAAAATTAAAAAAAGCAAACATTCATTCATTTTCTGATTACTACATTCTTTAATAAATTTGACAGAAAAAAAAAAAACTTTTTTTGAACTTGTCTTGTTTTCTCTGGTAAAATTTTTAAAAGAAATTAGATATTAATAATTTGAATGTCATTTATATCGCCTTTTTTCAACACGTTGGACTTGAAATTTTCAGACTGTTGATTTGAAATACCGTTCCTCCAATCACCAAGAACAACCTCTTACACATCAGCTTCAGGACAGTATTAAGGATACCCCTCCAACATATATATATAATTTCAAAGTAAATAACGATATTTTTGGCACTCAAATATTTCAATTAAAATTTATAAAAACGTTATTTTTAATCAACTAATAGAATTTATAACGTTTGTAATAATTGTGTCGAGAAACAAATAAGAAGACAGGAAAATATTTTTACTAATAATAATATTCCAATTAATTTCATTAAGCATTATTTGGCTACTACAACATTGCTTATAAGAGTGAAGTAAGGCGTAGTTATAAACTACTAAAGGGTCACCCAAGCCATGAAGGTCTTATAAGAAGCTTGAATGGCCAACAGTGTTTACACTTAGACATTAAATTCGGGGTTTCATCTGTTTATATAACAGTATTTATTTGCAATTTTTGCGGGTTTGGATTATGAATTTGTCTACTGTAAATTTAATAGTATATTTTGGCAACCTGGGATTTTAGTATTATATTTTGACTTCAGATTTGTAAATTCCTTTTTAGTGTGGCTTCAGGATGCAATGTCTTCATGAAGACTTTAATATGGAGTCCGTGCAGAAAAGCCATACTTTTTGCCAATGTGGTCAACACCCCCTGAGCAAGCTCTGGTCAAGGTGGTACTTCGTTTCATTTTATTCTTCGTTTCTTTTAAATTTTGAACTATTTATCGAATATATATGTTGTTCCAACTGTTTACTATATTTAGTATTTTCTCTTTATATATATATATATATATATATATATATATATATATATATATATATATATATATATATATATATATATATATATATATATATATATATATATATATATATATATATATATATATTGTTGGTATCCCAATACTATTATACACACAGATGCGAATTAAGTAGTTTGTAATTAATAAAATTATAAATCTGTAACTATACTGATATAGCTTATGTTACCAAAATTCTTATTTTGATTTAGTGATTAAAACATGAATTTTGGATATTTAAAGTATCCAAGCTCTATTTCAGTCATTACTATTCAAAGGAAATGAGTACCTTTACTTTTTTTCACCTATTTCAATCGAAGTGCATACATGGGAGTTTCTCATATCATCTTCTTTGGTATATGTGAATATAGCCGTATTACTTTTTGAAATCCGATATAAGAACTCCATTCAGAAAACAATACACTAAATATTAAAAAATGTCTAGAAAGAGTTGCAGAATTAAGCCACCCGTTAAGTTGTATCAACATATACTGAAACATCAAGTAATCATTTAAGTATTTAAATTTCATTGGTCATGCTACAAAAATCCTATTTATTGGCAGCAAACATTAGGTGGGATATGATTTTATTATGATTTTTTTCACAAGATAATAAATCCATTTTAATTGTAATACTTTAAAAACATGATATAAATTTTTTTTTTTTAAATTTTATAAAAAATATTTTTAAAGAAATTCCTTAAAACTGGATAATTTATTAGATAAATTAAGAAAGTGTCCATATGTTGTAATTAGCCGCAAAATGCTGTATTATACCTAATGAAACTTAATGATTTTCAATATTCATAACATAAATTTCTTTTTTCATAAATTTGATGCTTATAATTGACAACTTCATAAATTAGAAATTTATAATTGGTGCTGAAACAAATTTGAAATTAATATTTTATTCAAAAATTTTACTATGTTTAATAATTCATGTAATTCACTTAGAAATTAAAGTTATATTCAACAGCATAAAAACCAGATGAAAAAAGAGTTATGTAATTGAAATTTCAAAACTATAGTTACCTAAATTCAATCTTGAATTACAAATCAGAAGTTTTTGATACTTCAAAATTTTCAAAAATCTACTTGCAAAATTTACCAATTAAGAAACAAAATTTATCAAAATTCATACAAGAACCATATATACTTATCAACCATATTAATTTGTATGTTTAGGTATGATATTTATACATATATATATATATACATATATATATATATACTTTCAAAATTAATGAGTAGCATTTATATGAAATTTATTCACCGGTCTAAAGGAATATTGTGCAACAGGTTAACTCTGTGAGCAACGCTTAATGAAATAAATATCAGTATATTTATAGGGAATGTAGAACCATGTAGCTTCATTACCCAAAACATTTTGGCAACGATTGTGAATCTTTTAAATCAATAGAATCTTTTAAACTCCAGAAACTCATCAAAATGAATAGCAAAAATTTAATTTTCATCTTTTTGATGTAAAATAAGTATAATCTTTTATTAATTATTGAATTGATTTGATCACCATTTTTCAATTACTTTCGTGATTTAATTATTATTGATTTTATTTGACCGAAAACTTTACTTTCATGCTATATATTTTGACAAAATGTATGTATTATTGATGAACTGTCTGAAAATCCACTTTTATTATATATATATATATATATATATATATATATATATATATATATATATATATATATATATATATATATATAAATATATATATATATATATATATATATATATATATATATATATATATATATATATATATATATATATATATATATATATATATATATATATATATATATATATATATATGTTACTTTTTTTATAAATAGAATGCAGAAAGCTATGTCAAAAATGAAGAAATTGTTTCGTGCATTTCTTTACATCAAATAATAAAATGGAAGTTAGAGCGTAAAATATACCGCATACTTATTTTGATATTCTCTTTTTAAAATAAACTCTGAAAATTATTTGGAATTTGCTGATCAAATCTTATAATTAAATAAAATTTAAAATACTAAGATTGCACATATCTATCAAAATGTATGTGTTTATGTAATATTATCATCATCTTTACTAATAGAATTTACAAAATGTTAAGTTGGAAAAGATGATTATTTAAAGAAATTTTTCGACAAATTAAAAGCCAAGTTATTTTATTTCAAAATCAATAAAAGGAATTATTTCATATTTTGGCAATTTTTGATAATAATCATAAAAAATTGTTTAATGTAGTCCATAAAAATTTAATTTTTTTTTAGTTTTTATGAGACTAAAACACATTATAAATCCAATTGTGTAATTAGATTTATATAAGGTGTTGAGTGTCATCAGAAACATTCAATAATAATATTTTAAATCATTCCGTAGAATATATTGTGTTGTGGAAACAAAAAAATACATTGTGTTGTGTTATATGATTAATGGAATGTTTCATTATATTGGCGCACTAAGGTTAATTCCAGTGATGTTTTTCATTGAGAAACATCATAAGATTATTTTTATTTCTTTTAAAATTATTTTTAAGTTATTAATAATAGTTTTTTTAGTTAAAAAATACATATTTTTTTAAAAATTTGCTCATTTATTAATCGTTAAAAGAGTAACTTCTTAATTTCCTTTGTGTAAGCATGTATTACTTTTATATATTATCTACAATAAAAATAGCACATATTTTTAAATTTTAATGTCAGTGATATAATCTATTAATACCATACCTGCCATATTGTGAAATTTATAGCAGAGCGATTAAAGTTCTGCACAACTACATAAGGAGATAAAAAATGTTTTAAAATTTGAAGCAAATTTTCTATTGTTATTTTTTTTAAAATTTTTCTTAATCTTGTTTTTATTATTGTTATACATTTTAAATTTTATGAAGCGCTTGGCAAAAAACTTTGTTTATGCATGTAATATCTGGTCAAACATTTCTGCAAAAAATATGTCACCAGTTGTTTCAGTTTAATAATTGCACTCGTACTATATATTTTTTTTTAATTTTGTGCAGCCCACTTTTAAATTTACGATTAAGACTATAAAACTGAAGTAAACGAAAATTTACAATATTTCAAATGAAATGAATATTTGAAAATTTACAATATTTGAAATGAAATGAATATTTGAAAATTTACAATGTTAATAAAAATTTTCATTAATTACAGATTAGTTCTGTACTTTATTATATTACAAATCATAATTAGCTATAGCTTTCATTATTAAAATATATTTGCCTCTGCAGTAATTAGTAAATAATTTTCTTAAATTTATATCCTGCTAAATATCTTATATAAAAGTATAAATAAACTTTTTTATAACTAAAACTAAAATTAATTAATTAAATTTAATTAATTTTTGAAAGGATTGTATTAACATGAAGTGCCATCCACTACAAGTTTTCAAAATGTCTTTGAACTCGAGTGGATAGATAAAAAGTATTTATAGTATAAAAATTACGATAAAAAGTATTTATAGTTAAAACTATTTAAAATAAGGATTGAAAATTTAAACAAGTTATATAAATATATACAGGGAGAGTGAAAACTAAGAGTAGGAATTAAATAACACATATTTACACATTTTTTGTTAAAAAAAATCTTTTAATACAGTACCTGTTTCATAGTGAATTTTGTAGCAGAGCGATCTAAGTTCTGCTCAACTCTATGGGAAACAATTCTAGGAAGCTGCTGGGATTTCAATTACTTTTCGAATAAAAGTTTCTATTTACCAATTCAGGATTAATAATTCAAACATCAGAGCTAGCCTTCATCAGCTGGCTTTGTTTGTGGGCAGCAGCATGCCTTTATAAGCGATCTCTCTTTATCAAGTTGAGTGATCTGTCACACCCATTTACACAGCTGTCAACAATGACAAAAAGGAGTTTCTTCACTGCGAAAAGCAACTTTTTAGCGGAAAGAACCAAATCAACCGGCGCAGCAGCACGTGCTTTTCGCTCTTTTGTTTACGGCCTCCGATGGACAGGCAGACCAACACTCAGATGCACGCACAAAAAAACCAAATCTGAAAGCTGTTCTATTTATACATCACGGCACGGAATCGTCCTCGCCAAGGCTGTTGCTCGAAAAGTCTGGTGGAAAAAAAAGTAAACAAATAAAAGAACAAAAGAGCGTGCGCGATAATCTGGAGGGCCAGCGACCAGAGGATGGACCATGTGGTACGAAACCGTGAAGGGGAGGAGAGGAAACAAAAAAAAAAGTAAAAATTGGCCAGGTAGGGCGGAGGATAGGTGGTGCCTTTCTAAGGGGGTGCGAAAAATAAGAAATACCCGGACATAATCCCAAAGAGCGCTCTGCCCACTGCTTGGGGCTAGCGTGTAGTACCGGGTTCGGTGACTCACTTCTTGCACTTAGGTTGAGGTGGAGGGGGGGATCACCTGTTGCTTTCGCTGCCTCGGTCAAGAAGATTAATTTATGAACCTAATAAAAGGAATGGCGATAAATTTCTTCATCACTTTCGATCCTTTTTGATCTTTTATTGTGCTTTCGTATCACATTTCAATGAAATGTAATCCGTTATTTAATATGCCATCCTGTTGCTCATAGTATAGAACTCCACAACATAAACATTTCAAATTTTTAATACTTTTTTGGTATTACAATACGATCAATTCACAAATTCAAAGTAATTTTACAGTTAATAATAATTTAATAAATTTTTTTATTAAATTCATACACACAAATATATTTTATTACAATAAAATATTTCTTACTGTGTTAAATTTAAAAATATCCCGATATTTGCTCAAGGATTATATAAAAACGGGAATAAAAAATATTTTTCTGCTTTATACGTTGAATCAAATGCAGTGGCATTTGTATCAAATATTGTTATCATATTAGAGGTTGTTCACCTGTACTGAAATATAAAGGGAGTTATTTTAGCTCATGTGTTTGAGATTAACACATTATTTTATGAAAAATGAAGGTAACGATATTTGCCTTCATTTATTGACCAGCATTAGATAAATATATTGGTTAGTTATTTGTCATTAGATCCCTTTTTTCACATACAAGGATTAAATCGATCGGCCTCTATGGCTTAAAGTATATTCGAATCTTGTAAACAGCATCATTACCTACTTGTGTGTGTGAATAAAATAAGATCACTAAATAAAATAAATAGCTTATACTGCCAGCAAGATAAGTGATTATAAAAAAATTATACATTTACTCATTCTGAATTATTTTAATAACAAAGAATACGGAATTGAGAAATATTCCATTAACTGCCTAAAAATAATTTTAAATTTAAAAATATTTCATCTTAGAAACAAACGATTTCTAACAATGTTTTTTTTTAATGTCTTAAAAATATAACTTTATTATTAGAAACAGCTTTTTAAATTTTCTTTTAAAAGAGCATCTTGATAATAAGCGCGCGTATTATTTGCTCGTTATTTCTAGTTTCTCGTTTATTATCTTCTATAATTTTCATGTTTCAGTCTAAATATAAACATCATATATGTATTTAGGAATATACTAGGAAATTTTTTCCTGAGATTATTATCTGAGCTGTCAACTTGCGTCAAGCTTATATTTTTTACAATTATCTTTTGAAATCATACAAGCACTCTTTTCAATCATTTTCTGTTCTCCGAGTGGAAACTTCTGTTTCAACTAAAAATTCACTTCCTATATTTATAAAAAAGTTCAGGAAAAGAATATGCTATAAGTATGAAGAATTTCATTTTGTCTTCTTTATAATTTCCTGCATAACTCGATTGTTATTATCATTCATTTTCATATATACATAAAGCAGAACAAAGACTGATTAATTCTTAAACTTCACGATAGTTTTCCGGAGGCGTCAAAAATGGAGGAATTATTCCACTCATGAACCAAATTAAAAGTTTTTTTTTAATAGAAAGATTAAACTTCTTATTCATAATAGTGGGATATTTAGAATACATAAAATTCAAATTTGAAGGAAATATCATAATTTAATTTATGCAAGTGCTACAAATGAACTTTCCCTGTAGTTACGCTTTCTCTTATTGAGTTTAAAATAATCAACCAATCTTCTTTTATAAGACCGTCAATGTTTTTCTCCGGTGAATTTTTTACACAATTCCTTTCAACAAAAATATTAAAATCTTAAGTTTTTAAGATCAATTGATGAAGAAAACAATTATTTAGTATGGATTTAAAGCTAAATTTATGATTAATTTTCATCAATTATTTATCAGCATTAATAATTTCGGCGTATAATTAAACAATTTTTCACTTTTTTAATCAAAGTTATTTCTATTCTGTAAAATAGTTTTGAATTAAAATCTGTTTTTATGAATCGATTTAAGCCAAATGATTAGTTGAATGAAGCATCGTGTATCTGCATAATATAAATTGACCTTGTTTCATCGACTCCTCTTATTTTGAACTGAATCTAAGAACTTTGACATCTGCCACATTGGAAATTCAAGTCACGTCCTCATCGTAGGTGGGAAACGAATCTGAAATTTCGCCGTGAGACGGGCCACTGTTGTAATTGTGAAGGGGAGAGCTGCTCCTGAGATGTGGCGGTTGCAGCGAAGGAACTAAAAAGGGCGAAGAAGACTTGGCACGCGGCAGACGCGCGCCCTACCTTGTTAAATTCAGGTGGGATTGGGCAAAACCCCCCGGGGCTGCGAGTGAAAATGATCAGCCGTAACAAAACAAAAAGCGGATATAAATGTAGAGGGATCAGTTAAAAATTGCGTTCGACTTTACTTGAAATTCTCGCATCACACTGGTAGCGTTGCTATGATTAATTGCCCAAACGTTTCCCAGTGAAATCTGCATATATAAATCGATATATATACATAATCTATGCATGGAAAAAAATTTTTTGCTACTGTTATTTGTAGGATCAGTTAATGAAGTATTTTTCTTAATTTCATATATTAAGTCTACCTATGTTAAACAGTTCCTTCAATTCTGATTTTCTGCACACATACACACGCGCACGCATACACAGTACTTAAGTATTCAATTACTTTAAGATAATTTATCTAAAAAAATCGTTGTGAAAAAAAGTAAAATATTAATAGGATTACAATATAAATTTTTAATTAAAAATAATTTTCAAATAATGTGAAACACATATTTATTTAATTTTCGTTTTTCAGAGTAATTTTTATAAACAGTAGAACTCCAAATATCCGAACTCCGTCTATCCGAATCATTTTCAGAATTTCAGAAAAATAAATTCGACTGAGGAAGTGACGGAAAATAGAAAAAGGAAGAAGTTCAAGAAAAATAAAGTTAAAAGAAGGAGTAAAAGAGAGAGGTCTCTTGAGGACTCAGAAACATTCTTTATATACAGTAGAATACAGTAGTCATTCTTATATACAGTAGAACTCCAAATATCCGAACTCCGTCTATCCGAATCATTTTCAGAATTTCAGAAAAATAAATTCGACTGAGGAAGTGACGGAAAATAGAAAAAGGAAGAAGTTCAAGAAAAATAAAGTTAAGAGAAGAAGTAAAAGAGAGAGGTCTCTTGAGGACTCAGAAACATTCTTTTGAAAATTTCTGAAGCTTTAGAGGTTAGTGCAAAAGATATAAGAGAGTAGATTATGAGTCAAACACTGAATTTTAAATTGCAAATGATGGCCAAGTTATTGAAAATGTCGAGGAAGATGATGACCTTAATGTCCAAGTTAAAGCAGATACGATACCATCATCTAGTGAAACATTTGCCGGCTTTGAAATGGATAGAGCGTCACCCCAAGTGTGAACACACATTAATTCTCACTATCAAGGATATGCGCGACTTGGCTGCCCGAAAACGGAGGAAGGCAGTGAAACAACTTATTCTGACCGAGATGTTAACAAACAATGACTTTCATTTACAGCCCTGTACATACATACTGTAGCAATATATAGTACTTGTAAGTTCCTTTAACTTTCAGATGTGTTGCGTTTCCATCTAATAGATGTAAAGTTTTTATCTTTAAAAATTTGTAGTTTTTTTCTGGCATTTTCAACATACAATAATTAAAATGAACACTTTTTTTCGGAAAATATTCCAGTTAACCGAATATTTGATTATCCGCATGTGATCCAGTCATAATTAATACGTATAATTAGACTTCTATTGCAATAGAAAGATTCCTTTTTTACAGTGAATAGTTACAGTATAGAACACGGTATTGTATCACTTAGGCAGCGGGAGCATCTGCTCGAGGCTCCTAGAAAATCAGAACCACAAATACATAACGTTTCTTCCTATTTCACATGTATTTAGTAATTTTCTTATAAAATCTTATGCGTTTTTGAAAAATATCTTCGCCAAGTGTTCTTGAAAAGTGTTACGGTCATGGATTTTGACCAAGTTTAAGAATACTCAGCACAAAAATGAATGAAATATAATTATAACTCATTCTTTAGGTCTAAATTTGAATTTTAAAACAGTACTTTTTTATAGCATATTGGATAAATTAACAGCTGAAAGCTGTTTTGTTAAATATTGACACACATACAGTAAGATTTTTTCCACATATATTTGGTATTAATTAGTTGAGAAAATAAGAAAATTCGGATAACTCCTGAACATAATTTCTGATAGACATAGTAGAAATGTAATATTTATATGCCTGAGATTAGCGCGATCGAGCTGAAGGATAGCGCTCTCCAAACTGAAAGGTCTTGAGTTCAATCCTATCAACTGTTGAGTAATGGAAAATGTGTGCTGCACTTTGTATGAACATTTGTCGTGGCAAAAACTTGAGAATGTTCTAAATTTCCTCCCATGGGGCACATAATGATAGCCCACTACGTATGGAAAAAACCTCTAAGAAAACCGATGTGCAGCGGAATAAATTCTTACTACAGATCCCAAATAAAAGGAGTGAAAAGAATGCTATTGTTGCACCCGCAGACTTCCCTGTACTTGAGTTGGGCTATTTTTTAGTTACATTTATATACTTTTTAATTTAAAATGTTCTTAATTTGATTTTAATAAAACGCATACATTTCGTTCCTAATATAGTTTTCCCTTAATGTTCGATTAAAACCCCCTTTTACAAGAAAAGTTTAACGTGAATCATTTACAGTTAACTCGCCTTATACGAGGACATACGAGAGCGTTTTACGAGAATGCTCGTACAAAGCGTCCTATAACCTGTATCGTGTTATAGGAGAGATTACTGTATTGTGGAAAAACGAAAACAAATATCTAAGAAATAATCATAGCTGCCGCCTAATAAAGTAGGGTCGAATCTGTTGTTGCAGATCCTGAAGCAGAACTCATGATTTTCTTTAGTGAGAAGCAAAGAGTGTGGAATGTGAACGAGTGAGGATGAGTCTCCTTGTGAGGATGAGTGCAAAGAGTGAGGATGAGTCTCCTTGACCTTCAGGAACTTAAAGTATAATCCCGTTACGCAAGTCTCGTTTTATATTGATAATTGTATTTCCCGATAACTGAGAACCACCTGCTTTCGCTGAAGCTTTTCCACGAAATGTGTTTACATTCGTGATACGCGCTGCGGTAATTTTTTTTATTCCCCATACTACTGGGCACGTAATGGCCAATGTTCTCTAAGAAAATAATATTTCTTGGACAAATATTCGTAATTTTTTGTTTACACCTTTTTTTTTTTTTTTTTTAGAACTAAATTGATAACCGTAAATATGGATATTGAATATATTCCGTAAAAATTTGTTTTGCACATAATTAATACAAATGTAACTAAACTATTTATATTTTGCATAGTTAATATATATATATATATATATATATATATATATATATATATATATATTATATAATTATATATATATAGATAGATAGATAGATATAAGGAATAATTTTTTTCATAACTTCACAAAAATAAGAAAATTTACTTATGGTGATGAGAACGCATGCAAAAGTTGTTATATTCTAATTCTAAAATATTGTTAAATTTTTAGAAAAATGTTGAGTTTATATTGTATTATGCATTTATGTCGTAAAGGCGATTATGAAGGGACCTATATGGAAATTCATGTTGTAACTCTAAAAATCTCAACAAAAACAGTTTGATATTATAGGAAAAAAAATAAAACATCAAATTTAAAGTGACGAGAAGGAAAATTTTATACTTTAATAATTTTCGCATGATTTTTAAATACTTATTATGTCTAAAAATGATCAATTTTTAATTAAAGATAGAGAAAAATAACATTACTAGAGAAAATAGGTTACAGAATGTAATTTTTCTCTCTCACACACAAACACTCACAATTTATTAAAAAAAAAAAAAAAAATGTGTGTGTAAAAGATAAACTTTTCAACGTACTCATGAAAGCAAGTTGTGGTATCAATATCCAGATTTAAAAGAAAATTAATATTTTACACGCTTATCATGTATATTTTGCATCTGAATGTTATTTTTCAAAAGGAAGTTCGTGATTATTTCTTCAGACGAAAGAAAAATGCCTTCCAGCCTTTAATCGAGATCTTCTTGATGGATTACATTTTATCCTATAACAGTATTTTGCTGTTCGTAATATTCGAGATATTATTTCTGCCGGGAAGTACGAAATCAATAAGTTGAGAAACAATGTGGATCTCACTATCATTAACTGTCGAAAAGTCATTATCATTGTCATGTTGTTATTTATCGCTATCATAGAGAGTTTACAAATAGCCTTTTGAATTTCAATAACTTATTTTGTTTTTTTTTTAAATGGCGTTATATATTTATTATTTTTCTTCGCAGATTTGAACCTAAAATAGATTTTGAAACTGTTTTGTTTTTGTAATTAAAGATTATTTTAATTTAATCATAAAACAACCAATCCATTTATACTGAAAAGGAAAATAACCGATATAATTTAAATAAAATCTAAAATTGTGTGTGTGTGTGTGTGAAAAAGTGCATTCGAAAAGCGGCTCGGGAAAGTAAATAAGATCATATATTATAAAAAAGCAATTTTAATAAACACAGAAGTTAAATACATGAAACAATTTACACAAATTTAAAACAACCAATAATATATTCCAGAAATCTAAAGTAACTTATAGTTCCATAGAAAGGGGGGAGTGTGGAAATACATCCTCCCTCAATCAAATCAAAATTTAAAGTGAATAAAATCATACGTTATAATCGGTGACAGCGCCATCTATTAAAACCTTTTTCTTCAGGATACACTCTAAGTTTATTTATATTATTTCAAATAGTATAACATTATTGATTAATAACATGCGTGAGTACCCACGTAGTATTCATACTTTACACAAATCAATTAAGGTAATATAATAATTATTACTCTCTTATAAAAAAACGCTGGTTGGAAAATATAGATTATAAAAAAAAATATTTGACTTACGGAAGACAAGTGCAATTTTATGGCGAACTGATTTGAAGACTTTGATAACACGCTTACATTCATACTTTCAGAGTTCTATTTTTTTCCAATCCAGTTCCAAGGTTATAAAAGTATCACAAATATTTAGTAGACTCAAATCATTCTTGCTGTATTGTTCACAAAAGTAGCGTGGATTTCCTTATAACTTTCCACTTCAGGCACTGACTCGACCATCCCCCCCCACTCCCTCCAGTCTTGTTCCCTCGATGCCTAGAACCGGTTCCCACAAATCGTTTGATACTACAGTCGCCTTCGTAGAAGAGGAATGGGAAAATAATTGAGGGGATAGAATCTTGGGGATATTAGAATATAACAAAGAATTCCGGCCAGGGGGGGAAAAACGGGTATCGCCAGCACTTTGAATTTGGCAATACTTTGAACAGATAGCACTGTACTTCTGATATGTTGAAGTTTATGAACCTGCTCTATATTATAGGCCTTACTAACGCTCAAATGCTGGTTGGACTCTCATTAAAAGCTGAGTAATTTCCCCCTGCTCTCCTGAAATTTTTTGATGTATTAGACGTATGTTCAACGACTGCGATGGGATTGATTATATATATATATATATATATATATATATATATATATATATATATATATATATACATACACACACACAAGCTCCATAAATGTTATTCTCTTATTTGAAATTATTTTTAATAATAGCTTATTGACTTATAGAACATTTCCAATGCTTGATGATTTGTAACTCAAACACATTCTTTCACGATTTTTCATTCAAATAAATCTATCGAGAAAATTTCTCTATACATTATGATGAAACTGCTTCCAATACAAAATATAATATAATAGATGTTAAAAATTAAATTTTCTTATAAAAATTAATTAGTTTTTTATGAATTTATAGACAATTAAATAGCAAATTTTATTTTATTCTCGACTAATTAATAAAATTTTTAGAGCAAATTTTAGTTTTATTTGCATTTTTCTTTATTATATTCTTTATTATTAATTCTTTGATTATTGATTTATAAGATTACTCTTTTTCGAAAGCAAAAATAATCGTAAGCACGATTTTATTTAGTATTTGATAATGAATAAATTGTGGGGAAATTTAACACATAAGAATTCAAACTCATTAATTGAATATCATTAATTTTAAATTATCATAATATTTAAAATAATAATTATTATTTCGATGTGTGATTTTGACGAAATTTTTAAAAGAGCTTAAAAAGAAAATATGATACTAAGTAAAGGAAAGCAATTAAAGAATAAGAACTGCGCACAGTAAATGAGCTGTTATTTATTTCTTCTTTTAAGGCATTTAGTTTCTTAAAACGTTTCCACAACTCTTTAGGATTTAAGAATCGTAGAAATGCACCTTTTTCTTTCTAAAAAGTATACTCCTTATCGTGATAGAGTAAAATAAGTCTTGTTCGTGACATACAAATCTGTTTCCTTCACATATATATTCTATGAAAAGGTAAAAATAAAGTATTATCTTTTCCTACTGAATCTAAATCCTTGTTTATACAATCGCCATGCATTTTTCTTGTCAAGTCGTAATAAAATGGAAGATTCCTTTTGATGAGGATAATATGTAACATTATTTTTTTGATCTAGCCAAGACGTGTCAAATCTTTCTTAACCCTGATTGCTGTCAAGATTAAGAAAGTGAAATCTTTTTCAAATCAGCATGAATGCGATTGCACAGTTTGATATAAATCATTAATCATTATTATTATTTTCGTATTTTTGTAAATAAAGATGTATTTTTGAAATGTAGAAGTCACAATGATTCACTTACAGAAAATTATTTGGCATACATTTTATTTTGGGAATCAATTTCGTAAGCAAAGGAGGAGTTCATGAAACAATTTAACTGAATTTAAGTAACTGATCTGATTCCAAAGTTTCCTGAGGGCGTTTTGAAAAATGGACATCAGGTGGCTTTCCCTGGGACTGTTTCCAAGTCGTGGTAAATTGGTCATTATCTTGAAGTAAATTAAGCGTTGCCCAACAAGCCCAAATTTATGGCAAAGTAGCATTTTTTTATTTCTGCCTAAAGTTTATAATTTGGAATGTAGTGTTTTTTAGGCTATTCCTGTTTTCTTGAATTTGAAAAAAAGCTTCTCGGGCATCATAAGCTAAGAAACTTGGTAAATTACCACTTGTTTCCCCAGAAGCAGCTGGCAAGGAGTTTGATGAAATGGTTGATATCTGGAGGCCTTTTGCATGACATGTGCGGATAATCATTTTAAAAATTAAACAATGTTTTGTTAAAAAAAAAAAATGTTTGCAAATGTAACTACCTTATTGCTCAAAAATTCTGAAATTTTGGTATTTCGAGTTTTAGTCAGAATAGGCTTTAAAAAAGAAAATAGAATCAATTATTATTAAAAAGCAATGATTTGAAATATTTAACTCTCACAAAAAAAGTAGTTGTAAGAAAATCACGCTCTTAAAAAACTCGAATGAATTCCACTCAAAAATAATGAAATTTCACTCTTTCATTTCCGTAAAATTCAACCAATCCTTAAATAAAAATTCACTCTTTTGCAAAAATGCAGTTGAATTTTTTTTTTTAATAGAGTAACGACTCATCGCTTAAGGTGGCAAATTAAATAGTAAAAAAAGTGAGTTCCTATTGATAGAGCGGAAGGTTTCAAATCGTTAAATGAGTGAAACATTACAACTTTTCCTAAAATTGATGCTAACTTGCAGTTATCGCAAATCTACCTTAAACCGTGGACAGATGGTCGTTTTCCGGAGTGAAAGATCTCATATTCGATATCTCCCACTGTTGAGTAATGGGCGATTTTTAGAAGTAATATGCATTACCATTTTCTCACGCACATTTGGCGAATTGGAATCTTGGAAGTTTTCTTCTTTACTATACAGATATACGGCCCAGAACCTGAAAAGTTAAAATGATAAGCAAAACGTATTGGATTTTCCAAATACTTTCTCTCAGTAGTTCATCGCATCGTGTCATCTGCTAATCATAACAGCAGATATATACGTGTGTTAAATGTCTTATTATTTTTACAATTTTAATTAACACTAGTGAAATGTTATTAGCAACAGATACCTAATAAAAATCTTAAGTTCATTTCTGATTAATAAAGTTTCTAACAAAAATTAGCAACGAATAAAAAATTTAAATCGTCATTGTTAATTTAAAATATTCATAAAGTGAATATTATGTCTTGTTTGTTTAATTTTGTTTTATCTTCTGTTTCATTGTCAACCTATTAATGGCTTGAAGCAATGGAAAACCGCTTCTCAAATGGATACTTTGGTCCTTATATAAGAAATCGTTTTATTAACAAAATAAACTTCGATAATATTCTCAGATATTCGATGGTGAACTTTCCCTTGTCTGTTGCCGCTCGAGGAATACAACCTGAAATCTGGCAGCAAGTTTGACGACGCGTCAGATTTACGACGTAGTTTCTATATGATGTGACGTAGATAAAACCTTATCTAACGTCAAATATATTTTAAACCAATGTGAATTATAAAGTGATGTAATCATGATCTCAATTGGTATTTAAAAAACAACTACTTTATGATTAATAAGTAACATAAGTTTAATGTAGGGTCGGGCTTATTATTATCAATAAAATTTTATTAGCACTTATTATTAAAACAAAATTTTTATTCTTAAAATGGAATTAAAAGTTGCTATCAACGTTTGAATGATTTACATGATTGAAACTCCGCAATACTGCACGCGTGAGGATATCTGGAGACGCGTGTGCAACCCAAGTGGAGAACACTTAGGCTTAAGTGCTAGAACACTTAACCAGGAATCCCATGACGACGTGTTTATGTGGATACACCTTTTTTCAATGCCATTCATATGAGTCCATCCACTTCATCATCAGTTTTGTGGAAATTAGGGGACAGCTGTAACAGCCTCGGGGGAAAATACAAAATACCTGTAACTTGAGCATAGCCGCAAAAATGTCATCTTTGCGTAACTATCATAAGCAAAAGAAAAACATTAAGCTTCGAATTTCGATTTTTCTACATTCTCATTTTCTTTGATCAAAAATAGTGTAATTACTATTTTTTTCGGTTAGTCTGTGGTTTGGGTACCCCTTTCTCGCCAAATGAGGAATAGACGAGCAAAGCGTGTTAACCCTGACTATTTCATCCTAAATGCACTCCTTGTGACAATTCTGTCTTTTTTGTTATACAATTATATGTGTATTTTTTGTTATACAATTCGTACAAAAACCATTGTTTTTGTTTTCGTTGCCATACCAACGGTGAAATTCGTTAAGAACACGGATTTCGGTTTCGTCGCTATAGAAACGTCGTTTTAGCGTAGTGTTTCTCGGAACATTCAACTCCGCAAGACATCGCGCAAAAACGCGCCAGTTGGCAACTTTTTGAAAATGCACTAAGCAGGAGACCCAAAGCACATTTTCACCTTTTTATCTAATTTTGAAAATGTGTTTTTTTTTCTTGCAACGTAGGTGTTTACGTTTTTCATAAATAGATCAAAATGAAATGCATTAGAACGAGGAGGAAAATTATCCCACTTCGCACTATTAAATTATTTCATCACTAAAAGAAATTTTCTAGCTTTCTAATACCTAGCTTGCTTTATAGCTGATCAATACTCAAGACTTTTATTTTTAAGGTATCCGCTTACTCTAAAAAATTAGTTGTTGACTAAACATATCAATTTTTTAATTTTATTCGTAAATATAATATGCAGAACTTTCCAACTTCCCAAACAGTCTTTCGTTTCATAGTATGCCAAAAAGAAATTAAGTTAGTGAAATTTAAAAATACGAAACAGGAAGCTGTGCATTTTCAAACCATAAGTGCTAAAGAAGAGCAGTATTTTACTTTTTTGTTATTTTTCAAATTTTTATATGTGTTGTTACTTATGACACTTGGACAAGCCAAGCTCGCTATGGCTTTGGCTATGCAAATTTAAGTCAGTAGGGTGCATCTTTCATTTAACCAGAATACCGTGAAGGTGAACTTACGACTTTGCTGTAAGACTCCACCGATCGATGGCATCACCAGAAGATTCATTCCCTCCAATTTGACTTTGATTTGAAGGGGTAGGAAATTTTTTCCTGGCCATTTCACCCATGGTAACTGCTCAACGATCGACCATAGGATTTTCGACGCCACAGATTTAACGAGCACGTATATCGCATGTATTTGCTGGGTCTTTTGAGGCAGTGGGAGTCGAACACCACCCATCTGAATGGAAAGCCGATGCCCTAGCCACCAGGCTACCTCGGCCCACAGTTTATATATGTTTTTTTTAATTGTGCGCTGATTAATAGCCTAAGTTACGAGGCCATTATTTGGCTTATACATTCCGATAGAAGAAGTAACACTGTCACTATCATATGTGAAACTGTCACTTTAAAGGCTATTTTCCCAAAACTTTGTTTTTCGTAAAATATCCAAGCCTCCCCCCATTAACAAATAATATTGCAGACACTAGTATGAAATTTGATCTACATGTTTCAAGTGCTATTATCTATGAAACGATGCAAAATTTTGAGAATATATGTGAAGAACTTTTTCATATATACCTATTTTTAAAGACAATGTTCAATATAATTTTGTAAAATATCTATATTGTATATTTTTAACCATATTTTCTTTATCACTCGATATGTTTCTTAGATTTTATTTCATTTAAAAAACACATTGTTAATTACGCTCACATTAAATTAAGTTTGATGCATCATAATTTTCTGTAGCGTTTTAGTCGCTATGTTAAAATTACACTAAAATTTGAAAAAAAATTAACAATTTCACAAAAGTATGTTAATTTTGTTTTTTTTATGTTTTTAAAACCATTATTTATCTAAAATCTTGATAAAGAAATAAAAGAAATTAATTTTTAAGAAAAAGTTGTCATGAATGTAAATTGATATCTTAATTGATTTTTAGTTAAGTTGTAATTACTTTAATGTTTCGAGTACAATAAGGGAACATGAATCCAAGATTCCTTCTTTGACTGTGAACATTACTATTCAAATTTTAGGTATATTCGATCTTATAATTTGCTTTATTTCTTTTGCAATAATAGGACAAAATATCTTATTTATATTTTCTCCCGAGGGATTTGCTTATAAATTACTTTAAATTTTAATTTTCATAGATACGAATTTTAAAATTTGGAAATGAATTAATTTCTATTGCAGAGCTTGTTGTGTACAAAAGCTTTACAACTATACTTTCGTGCACTGTACGTTTACAGTAGAGATATAAAGTTCCCGAAACATTTGAAACACTGGAATTTATTCGGAAATTCTGGTAATAAAGTGGAAATTTTAGGGAATATGGGGAATTTTGAGGAAATACACTCGACCAATCATCTTTAGTTTAATAAATTATTTTGCTTTAGATATATGAAGAAAAGTTAAATAAACTACATAAATATACAAAAAAATATATATATCTTTTATTACGAAAGTATATTATTATTTTTATTATTTTAACAAGCATTTCTTATCTCAGTTTCGTACTGAGATAAGAAACACTTCTTACTCATACTGATACTGAGAGAGATTACTCTTACTCATACTGAGATAAGAATTACTTCTTATCTCAGTTTCGTACTGAGTTAAGAAATACTTCTTATCTCAGTTTCGTACTGAGTTAAGAAATACTTGTTAAAATAATAAAAATAATGTTTCTATCATTATAAATTCATAAATTCCTACAGAGAAAGAAAGAAAACAAATATACTCTCAACATTAATATTTAAAGTTTTTCTAAATTGGTAATTTACGAAATTTTTTTATCTTTTCCTGGAAAACTTTCTATTATCTTAATTAGTAGTAAAATTATAAAATAAGTGGATTTTTAATTATTTTAAAAAGTTTTAATAAAAAAAACTTCAAAAATTTCTAAATCATCTGAAAAATTTCAAAATTCTCAAGAACTTTCAGAATTTTCGGTAATTTTCAAAACTCACAGGGGAATAAACCGGGTTTATTCCAGGAAATAAACCTAAATTTTTCCCTCCATTACAACATTAGCTTGCAGTTATTTGAAGGCAAATTCGCTTCATAAGTTCTATATTGCATATAACACGCTCAGAGGTCAATTTATATGTATATACATATACAGAGGGTGTCCACTAAAGTCCCTTTCCACCCTCTTAACTTCGGAACGGCTGCTGCTATATTCATAAAAGTGGTGTCTAGGTATAGTAAAGCAGCCATGCGTTACTGAATAAAACAGACTACAGCGCCACCTGGTGAAAAACAGCAGAGTTAGCATTCCTATCACGAAAACGGAAAGAGATAGAGAGAAAAAGTGATTTACAGAGTTGTAGAGCATCCTCGATTTAGTACGAAACGATACCTTGTAGGCATGAATATGAAGAATACAACGTTTATAACGCGCATTTGTTGTTTCGTGCTGTGACGTAGCACATCGTACGTGTGCATAATTAAAAAAGCAAAAAATCGTTTTCGTACTTGAATTTTTCATTTTTATTTCGAAATGGGAAGAACGGAAGTATTAAAAATAATTCCAATATTTTGAATGCAGTAAGCAAATACGTAAGAAACGTCACGCCTGTTCACCTGAGACAGCTATAAAAGAGTCATCTTCTTGGGGCTTTAGTATGTTGATGCTCATGATCATGGTTGAGTATTCCAAAGTTGAGTATTGTGAGATGATTTTACTGTACGGTGAATGTCGACGCAAGGTATGATCAGCAGCAAGGGTGTACCGCCAACGTTTCCCTGCAGGCCCGTATCTTCTTTTCATCAAACTATCTTAACTGTTGAAAAACGCTTAAGGGAGACAGGTTGCATTACTAGTCTCGATCTGGCAGACTAGCTAAGGTAGGACGGCAAGTTCAACTGGATGAGGTATTAGTATATGCACTCGCATATCCAAAATGCAGCATAAGAGAGATCAGTCAACACTATGGTCTCTCCAAAAGTCAGGTTTGGAAAATCCTAAGCGAACCAAGAGCTCATCCATACCGACCGAAGCCTGAAAACAGGTTTTAATGGACGGGGATGCCGAGCGACGCTATGCATGGTGCGGCGCTATCTATGAATCAGATACAGGGGTCCAGCCAACATTCTTGGCAAATATGATGTGGACGGATGAGGCATGCTTTTCACGGAATGGTATGTACAATAAGCAAAGCACCCATTACTGGGCCCTGGAAAATCTTAAATGTTTCGTCGACGTTTAACATCAAATGCAGTATGCTATTAACGTTCGTTGTGCAATTAACAATAACAAGCTGATAGGCCCAATATTCTACAATGGCACGCTAACGGGTGCACAATATTTACGATTGCTACAGAATGTATTACCCGATTTTGTGGAGAACCTGACGTTGTTTAATCTTAAAAATCTATGGTTTAAACATGACGGCGTGCCTGCTCACATGACATCTCCGTACTTCGTCAAGGAATTTGACAACTAAATACTAGGGTATGGCGGTTTCGAAGAGTGGCCTCCACGCTCTCCTGATCTGACTCTACTGGACTTTTTCCTGTGGGGATACTTGAAACAGCAGGTATATGCGACCCCTCCAGAAAATTTGTAGGACCTTAAACGACGCATTACGGTCACGTGTTCCACCTTGTGCAACGTAATCTTCAAGCGAGGATCCAAATGTGCATTGCAGCTGACGGTAAGAAGATTGAGCATCTTAAATAAAGTATATCGTTATAATTATTTCCTTTTTTTCTTTCTTAGATCGTTTTGTGACGTCACAGCACGAAACAATAAATGCGTGTTTTAATCGTTGCGTTCTTCATATTAATGCCTACAAAATATCTTTTCGTTTTAAATCGAGGATGTTCTACAACTTTGTAAATCACTTTTTCTCTCTATCTTGTTCCGTTTTCGATAAAGGAATGCTAACTCCGCTGTTTTCCACCAAGTAGCGCTGTAGTCTGTTTTATTCAGTAGCGCATGGCTGCTTTACTATACCTAGACACCACTTTTATGAATATAGCAGCAGCCGTTCTGAAGTTAAGAGGGTGGCAAGGGACTTTAGTGGACACCCTGTATATAGGAACCCTGTATACACCCTGTATATATATATATATATATATATATATATATATATATATATATATATATATATATATATATATATATATATATATATATATATATATATATATATATATATATATATATATATATAAATTTTGTGTGTAGAAATATTTCTACGCGCAAAATATTCATAGTTGTACCAATCACATTTCCCATTTCCTTCGTATGTTCCTCGCTTTTTCATCAGTTAGTTCTTCTTTACATGAGCTTTTTTTACTAATTACAACTAATGCAAGAGAGATTCAACAGCGGTATAGAAGTTTCAGATGAAGACACATTCAGTTTAGCTGTTATCAAAATGCAGCAGGGTAGTCAAACACAGAACAAATAATCTTACAAGTAGGACACAGGTGATTAGACAGAAAATGCTGTAAACTTATAGAATTTTTGTTGCAGAGATGGTAACTATCATTAAAACCAGGTAAACAAGAAAGTTATTGCTGTTTTGTTATTGCCAAAACTTATTGTCAAAAGAACATGACCTACAGAAAGTGCAACCTTTTGCTAGTTTTCGAAGTAATTACCAGCACCATTCAGCATCTTCTGCCGTGTCTGCATCAAACAGTTGTGCAATCTCTTTATTGTAAAACTCAGGGGTTTTAGACGCAATGAAGTCGGTGACTCAAGTTTGCTTCTTTAGTGAAAGATTTTTTCACGAAGATGATTGTCCATTGAATGAAAGAGGTGATAATCTGGTGAAACGAAGTTAGGTGAGTAAGGAGGATGGCACAAAGTCTCCTAACCAAGTCGCTGAATGGTATTCCTGGCCACCCTCGTGACATGCGGCTTCGTGTTATTGCTCGAGAAAAATACACACTCGTGATTAACGAGTGCTGGCTCCATCTATTGCAATGCATGCTGCACATGTTTCAACTGCTGCGAGCACAATTCCGCAATGGTTTGTACTCGCAGTTGACTTTGGCTCATTGGTAAGAGTTCATAATGAACCACTTGACGATTGATTAATCAACCAGACATCATCATAGAGATAGAAACTTCTCTACCTGAATTTGAGAAGCCAATGCCTTGCCGTATGTTCCCTCACAGCACTATACTTAAAACTCTTGACGTATTTGGTGGCTTGATGCAGCAGGTGATGAGCCCACTTTGAAGTCTTAAAGCAGATAAGTCGGCACGAGCTTCTTCGACACGTCGATTTCTCTACGCCACTGTACGAGTTGGGATTGATGAGTGTGCGTTGTGGAACTGCTTTTATAACAACTGATATTTCTACTCTCGACTGACCGGTGTCTCAACAACGTTATACACTAATATGCATACTTATTTCATTTCGTATAATAGCAACGCGCAAACCGCAAGAACTTTCTTGTTTAGCAATAGGTGATCTTAGAACTTGCATTTTAAGTGTTCTAAATTTTTGACGAATTTTATGAAAGAACTCAATCTTACTTAATGCGAGCTAAAAGCCTACGAGCATAAAGATCCTAAGCATTCTGTCATATTGCTACTATTCTTACCTTATATATATTTTAAGGAGATTATATATATATATATATATATATATATATATATATATATATATATATATATATATATATATATATATATATATATATATATATATATATATATATATATATATATATATATATATATATATATATATATATATATATATATATATAATTATTGTATATGTCTTAAGGTATTTAGACAGATCGGAAATAGTCACATTTTGGGCAAAAATTGCTGTATTTAGACGTGTTATACGTTAAAAGCGGGTTTTCCAATGATTTGGTGACTTGGCAATGTTTTGGCGTGAAAACTTAGCGACAGTTGGCGATATTTTTGGTGACTTGGAGAGAAATAGATACTTCTGGAAACATCCATCACCTAAGCTCTATGACCAATATTTAGCGAGATAGCCTAGAAGCTTCCAGAACCTTGGCGAAACTGATAGATTTCCCCGCCAATTTAGTTATAAATACTGCAGCCTGACATAGACAGGAGTTTTGTAAAGACAGTGAGTGAAGACGGTTAGTCGAGACTGCTAGTCAAGAGAAGCTGTTCTCTGTCTGAGGTATTTGAGACTGTGATGGGAAGCTGTTGTTTATTGTATCTAGCGAATTGTAGCTGTGTAATTGTGATTGTTACAGCTGGTATATCTAGCTGGACAGGAGGAGATGAAAGCTGGACAAGAAGAGATGAAAGCTAGACAAAAAAAGATGAAAGCTGGACAAGAAGAGATGAAAGCTAGACAAGAGAAGACGAAAGCTAGACAAGAGAAGACGAAAGCTAGACAAGAGAAGACGAAAGCTAGACAAGTGAAGACGGAAGCTAGACAAGAGAAGACGAAAGCTAGACAAGAGAAGACGAAAGCTAGACAAGAGAAGACGAAAGCTAGACAAGAGGAGAAGAAAGCTAGACAAGTGAAGACGAAAGCTAGACAAGTGAAGACGAAAGCTAGACAAGTGAAGACGAAAGCTAGACAAGAGAAGACGAAAGCTAGACAAGAGAAGACGAAAGCTAGACAAGAGAAGACGAAAGCTAGACAAGAGAAGACGAAAGCTAGACAAGAGAAGACGAAAGCTAGACAAGAGAAGACGAAAGCTAGACAAGAGAAGACAAAAGCTAGACGAGAAGAGATGAAAGCTAAAGAAGAAGAGATTAAAGCCGAGATGATGAAAGATATAAAATCTAGACGGGAAAAGCTTAAAAAGGAACTTAAGAAGGACATTGTAAGTGTTAAAGAAAAATTCTCCAACACCATTCAGGAGAAGATGAATGCAGTAGAAGCTAAGATAACTTCAGTTGAAACTAAGGTTTTGGAGATCGAAGAAAACGTTGAAAAAGCATTAGACAATATGAATAAGAAGATTGAAAGTTTGAAGTATCAAATGTCAAACAAACATGAGGAATTCAACGTGGTATTTATGGCTTTCGTCGCTACGAGTAAACTCTCAACATTCGATGGAAAATCATCCTGGCAAATATACAAGACTAAGTTTATCGTGATAGCGGAAACTAATGGATAGAATACCCTAGCCCAAGCTTTTCATCTGGCGACTTCTTTAAGAGGGAACGCGGCCGACATCCTCCAGACGCTTCCGGAGGAGCAGAGGCACGATTTCCAAGCTCTATCGAGTGCGCTTGAGCTGCGGTTTGGAGAAAAGTGTACAAAAGAATAAAGCAGAGTACATTCTTTAGTACAAGTAAAGTCCCGCTATCAAAAAGCGGGTGAAAGTCTGCAAGAATGGGCTGCTGATATTCAGCGACTTTCCTGTCTAGCATTTTCGAACTGCTCATCTGAGACACGTCAAGATCTGGCTCTCTATTACTTCATTGATAGTGTGCGGGATCCGGAGATACAGAAAATACTTAGATTCGCCGATCTCAAAGACATCGGATCTGCCCTAGTCTACGCACATAAGATAGAGGTTGCTCAGCAAGCCGCGCGTAAAGACAGGCACTCAATCAGAGCCGTTTCTGCTACTGATATGGACAATGATCTAAGAAAGCAAATTAAAGATCTGTGGCGAAAACTCGCTAGCTTAGAATTGAGTAAAGGTGGCAGAAAGAAGAAAATTCAGTGTTGGATTTTTCGATGCAGTTGGACACGTCCGAAGAGACTGCCCAAACCAAAAGATGGTGGAAATTATCTTCTACCACAGCAGGGAAGATTTCTACGAATCCCGGAGTTTGACTTTGAAGTACGTCATCGTAAAGGAACTCTTCATGGAAATGCTGATGCATTATCAAGGAAACCGTGTTATGAAAACTGCCGATATTGTTCTAGAGTAGAGAACTATCAATTAGTAATCCTTCGGTACGCCAAGTTACTGTTTCACCGCCATCGAAACCAGACCCATGGAGTGATAAAGGACTTAGACAAGCCCAAAAAAGAAGACTTAGATATAAATACAATTTTTGAATTAAAAGAATCTTCCAGTATGAGACCAAATTGGCAGAACATCTCTACTTACAGTCCTGTTACTAAACAACATTGGGCTCTCTGGGACTCACTCCATATTAGAAATGGCATGTTATACAGAAAATGGGAGTCCGATGATGGACGTAATTTCAAATGGCAGCTTATTCCAAAATCAAGAATTTCAGATGTTTTGCAAGAATTGCATAATATCTCAACTGGAAGCCATCTCGGAGTAATGAAGACTCTACAGAAAGTTCGAGAACGCTTCTATTGGAGCAAAACTAGACAAGACGTAAGGAAATGGTGCCAATCTTGTGATGACTCTGAGGGACCAAAGAAACGTAGCCGAGACAGCTTGCAGCGATACAATGTAGGAGCACCTTTTGAGTGGATAGCATTGGAGATTTTGGGTCCTTTACCACGATCTTCAAATGGCAACAAATACATCCTAGTTACCATGGACTACTTTACTAAGAGGTCTGAAGCGTTTTCAATCCCCGATGAAGAAGCGACTACAGTAGCCGAGGTTCTAGTGCAGCAATGGGTTTCCAGATTCGGCGCACCCTTACAAATTCATTCAGATCAAGGGACTAATTTCACCTCTGTTGTGTTTAAAGGAATGTGTCAAATTCTCGGAATAGACAAGACGCAGATCATGCCATTACACTCGCAATAGGACGGCATGGTAGAGAGTTTTAACCGAACCATCTTGAATAATCTCTCACTTATGGTTTCCAGAAATCAGCAAGATTGGGATTTGAAGCTACCGTTGTTTCTGTTTGCATATCGAAGTGCTGTCCATGAGACTACCGGATATACTCCATCACAAATGTTCTTTGGTCGCGAACTTCGTCTCCCTTGTGAACTTCAGTTTGGTCGTCCACCGGATGCATCTTCATCGCCAGAGGAATACCTTAGAAACCTTCAGGCTCATCTTGAAGATATCCATAACTTCGCTCGAGACCAAATCAACCTGGTGACCGAAAGAATGAAGACAAGGTGTGACACAAGAGTGACAAGACATGAATTTCAGGAAGATGACAAAGTTTGGTTGTGGAACCCGATTCGACGTAAAGAACTTTCTCCAAAGTTGCAAGCTAACTGAGAAGGTCCCTACACAGTCCTAAAAACCTAAACGACGTCGTGGTTCGCATAAGGAAATTATCTTCTTCAAAACCAAAGGTAGTACATTATGATAGATTAGCTCCTTATCATAATGTAAAGTAAAAATTGGTAGACCACAGTCTCTTTGTAAATAGTATAAATAATTTTAATATTTTCCATTTTTTGTATTTGTATTTTTAATTGTTTGTGTATGTAATGTGTTCTGTATCATTTTAAAATGTAAATTCTTTTATATTAAATTTGGCCTATCTATCAGGGGATTGTACTACCCGGGATGTTGTACCTTGAGAGAGGGGCAATGTTACAAATTTATAAATAATTATTGTATATGTCTTAAAATATCTCAGACAGATCGGAAATACTCACAGTTTGGGCAAAAATTGGGGTGTTTAGACGTGTTATACGTTAAAAGCTGGTTTTCTAATGATTTGGTGACTTGGCGTTGTTTTGGCGTGAAAACTCTGCGACTTGGCAACAGTTGTATAGATTCTTGGTGATTTGGCAAGAAATAGATACTTCTAAGCTCTAGGACCAATATTTAGCGAGATAGCCTAGAATCTTCCAGAACCTTGGCGAAACTAATAGATTTCCCCGCCAAATCAGGTATAAATACTGCAGCCCGTCATAGAAAGGAGTTTTGTAAAGACAGTGAGTGAAGACGATTAGTCGAGACTGCTAGTCTAGAGAAGCTGTTCTCTGTCTGATGTATTTGAGACTCTGATTGGAAGCTGTTACTTATTGTATCTAGCGAATTGTAGCTGTATAATTGTGATTGTTACAGCTGGTATATTTAGTGGAACTTTTACGAATAAAATTCTTGTGTTCATTAAGTGGTTGCTTTATTCAACTCTCAATCGACACGAACATCAAAGCTCGGTACAATATATATATATATGTGTGTGTGTGTTTGTGTATGTGTGTTTGTGTGTGTTTGTGTGTGTGTGTGTGTTTGTGTGTGTGTGTGTTTGTGTGTGTGTGTGTTTGTGTGTGTGTGTGTTTGTGTGTGTGTGTTTGTGTGTTTGTGTGTGTGTGTGTTTGTGTGTGTGTGTGTTTGTGTGTGTGTGTGTTTGTGTGTGTGTGTGTTTGTGTGTGTGTGTGTTTGTGTGTGTGTGTGTGTGTTTGTGTGTGTGTGTGTTTGTGTGTGTGTGTGTTTGTGTGTGTGTGAGAGAGAGAGAGAACTGAAAGATTGCCACTATAGAGGGCGACCAAAATAATAGTCAGTTAATGTACGTTGATTGAGAGAGGCGGTAAGAGAATGATGAAGCGCAATGTTCAATAAACTTGTTATTTGTTACTGAAGTGTAGTATTTTCTTTTAGACATCCTGACATGGATATATGCATAAGTAAATTTAATGAAAAATTAGTTAAGGGAATGCTCGTTAG
Source organism: Latrodectus elegans (assembly GCA_030067965.1). Lineage (NCBI taxonomy): Eukaryota > Metazoa > Arthropoda > Arachnida > Araneae > Theridiidae > Latrodectus > Latrodectus elegans. The sequence goes on from JAHZMJ010000037.1 coordinate 40,742, forward strand.
GCCTTTAACATTACAGAAGCGGGATATGTATCACAGTTTGATGCTTGTTTTGTTTTTCTTCTCCGATATCGAAACTCGTATGCTTGTGAATTACGATTAAAAATAGGAATACGCTCCTCATAAGTAATGATTAATTTTGAATGAAGAAAAAGGAAAAGGACGAAAGGTACATGAAACGACGAGTAACTTCAACACGGAATAAAAGAAACGAAAATACACAAGTGAGTTATCTTTTATATCTTTTCGCTTTTGATTTCTGTAAACTCTAAAATGACTTCATTTCTGGCGAAAGGCAAAAAGATAGATTTAATTACTTTAGCTACTGAATTAGGAGAAACCGTTCCCCAAGATTGTAAGGTAATAGATTTAAGGAACATAATCATTAGTTCAAAAAATTATGAAGAAGAATTTGTTTAAGTTTTATTGGATAGTATTATTGAAGATCGCTTAGCTCAAAAACAAGACGAGGAAGATAGCGCAGTTCGTGAATTTGAGTTACAAAAATTACATTTACAAAACGAAAATGCAAAAGAAAATGCCGGTAATGCGAACAATTATAATTCAGAAAGGCGCGATTCTTGCAATTTGCAACATCTTATGCAAAAATATGATGTGAATGAAGGTGATATAAGTTTTTTTAGGAATCAGAAGATACATTGACATCCCTCATCGAAAATAAATTAGAAGTTTGTTTGACCTTGAGTGAAGATGAACAAATATTGATGATACAGCAGGCTGATATGGAAACACGAAAATTAATAGGAATATTCAGAAGAAAAGATCATGATAGAACAAAAGCTGAAAAACAGCTTATAGGAATTACGTGTTTAACAGAAATCGATTATTTAGATGCATAAATGAAAATGGAAAAGAAAAATTCTCTATGTTATTCCAAAGAGAATAAGAAAAAATACATAAATCAAATTTCATTATCTTATGGGACATTTTTCTATTGACAGAACTGTTAATAACATAAAAAAATTGTATTGGTTTCCTTATATGAAATGTTATGTACGAAGGCACATTTCAGAATGTTTTGAATGTTTAATGAACATTACGCCGTCAGGAAAACAGCCGAGCTTATTAAATCAAATTAAAGCAGGTCGTAAACCTTTTATACATATGGATCATTAGGATCTTTTGTTAAGAATTCTAAAGGTAATCAAGAACTTGTGGTCATGATAGATAATTTCACAAGATTTGTCCAATTAACTCCAGTAAAGAGTACGTCAACAACACATGTGCTGAAGGCTCTGAAAATCTTTGTAAACGCTTATGGTCTACCTGAGAAAATAATAACATCGAGGAACTTGTTTCACTTCGCATTAATTTCAACAATATTGTGATGAAAATGGTATACATCATGCATTCAACTGTACGAAGCGACCCTGTGCAAATGGAAAGGTTGAAAGAGTTAACAGAACAACACTGTCTACTATAACAACTGGTATATAAGATCAGAATCATAAAGATTGAGATGTTAAATTACATGAAGTTGAGAGGAACTTGAAGAACTTTGTAAACCAGTCAATGAACAAGACACCATTTGAATTGCTCCACGGTTATTCTCCACGATTCAATGATGAAATTTTGAGAAAGTTAGCTGATGAAGAAGCTTAGAGTTGGCAAGATCCATCTATGGTGCAGGAAGAATCTCGGAGACAAATAGAAGAAAGTCAACAAAAAATGAAGAAATATTATGATGAAAAGAGATGTAGAGCTATGACGTTTGAACGAGAAGAAATTGTTGTAATGGAAAGAGCTCCGAAATCTTCAGGCCAACTTACGAAGACACAATTTAAGTACCGAAGCCCTCTTATTGTCTTATTGTTACCGAGGTATTGCCAAACGATGTCTACCGTGGGACTCAGCTGGAAGAAAAAAAGAAAGGCCGCTTCTACGCAACAACAGCCCACATTAGTCAACTAAAACCATGGATAAATGAACCAGATTCGGTTGAAGATAGTGACATCGATAATGCCAATAGTGATGATGATGATTATTCTTTGAACAGCCATAGAATCAATCCACATAGATCCACTCGCAAGGACTAAAGCTGAATGAAGGATCCTAAATGATGAGATCTTTCCAATTTTATTTAAAGAAAAACCTGTTATTAAAAGCAATGAACTGATCATAAATTATTGACTCTAAAAATAAATAATTTTAAAGATTATTTACTATATATTGAAATATTCATCAAACAAATGAAAGTTTGTAAAATTTATTTTGTGAATGATTTAATACTCCTAAGTTCATTTAACTTCTTGTATACTTTTGTTGTAAGTAATTTTATTGGAATTTAGAATTGTATTAAGAATTACTACTGGAAAAAAATGTATTATATATTACTATAGTTTTTTGTTAATCTAACATGATAATTTTTCTACTTTTAAGGAAAGAAATATATTATTAATGATTATAATTACAGTATTTGTTTGTGTGAATGAAAAATAATGTTAGTTACGTAGTTAATAATTTTATTTAATATGTGTTTAATATAATTTTTTAATGTTAATATTTGCCGTATTAATTGGTAATTGAGTATTATTATATCAATTGAGGACAATTGTAAGGTCAATCTGGCCGAATGTGAGAACTGAAAGATCGCCTCTATAGAGGGCGACCAAAATATAGTCAGTTAATGTATGTCGATTGAGAGAGGCGGTAAGAGAATGACGAAGCGCAATGTTCAACAAACTTATTATTTGTTACTGAAGTGTAGTATTTTCTTTTAGACGTCCTGACATGGCTATATACATAAGAAAACTTAATGAAAATTAGTTAAGTGAATGCTCGTTAGGCCTTTAACATATATATATATATATATATATATATATATATATATATATATATATATATATATATATATATATATATATATATATATATATATATATATATATATATATATATATATATATATATAATTTTAATATAAATAATAAGAAAGAACAGTTCTATTCTTTCTTATTATTTATATTAAAAAATTTTAAACAATAAAATGGTATGGGAAAACTCAGAATATTTTTATCAATGTGTGTCCCTGACTTTCCAAACTTATTCCTTAATTTAAAATAAGTATTTTTGAATAGATTGTATATAAGGGCATTTTTATTTCATTTTCCTGAGAAAGTTATAGAAGACGAAAAATGTCTCTTTTATTTTCATGAAATTTGTTTTATAAATTCCTTTAATTTATCATTTTATTTCAATACTTGGAGTCAATAGTGGATTTAATAAGGGGATAAGAGTACCATGGTAACCTTTTCTAATTATTTATGTGATTAACGAATATTCTAATTTAAGTGGTTCAATATTCACTCGAACATGGATAACTGCTGAATATTAACAAGTTTTGGTGACTTCACATGGATACACAAAAATTAAACAAAGATTTATTTTTAAGTTAAAAAAAAATATATAAAATATATATTTATATTTAAATCAAAGAAATTTTTCTGGGCTTGAATGAACTTAAAGAAGTTGGAATCACTGTAACATTATAAGTTCAGAAAATTTCTGTCAAATCGTTGTCACTTTTTCCTTCTGAGTTAAGTTGATACTTTCCTTTCAAATTGAAGATCAATTTATTTAAAATTACTTGACTAGAAAATTAACATATTGTTATTCAAACAGGTAATATGAATTTATTCTGCAAATGAATAAATACACATTTAAGTTGAAATAAAACTATAAATTTAAACCCTTTTAATTGCTTAGAGCTCTAAAATGTTTAACATTTTGTTTCACAACAAAGAATATACATCAATATTCCAAAAACCAGAAAAGCATAGCATATATCAATGGGCTAAATTGGATTCTAGTTATTGTTTACAAGTCCTAATTTGAAGCAATAATAAGAAATTACGTTAATATCATATAATTTATCAACACCAATAAGTTTAAAATGCTCAATGAATTGCTGAAATTCTGTGTACCACCCGCTACTACTTTATAGAAAATTTACTTGAGTCAAAAGTTGTGTTTTGACAAGATCTTAAATGGTTTTAATAATCTGTTATGATGCTATATGAAAATTAATATTCATAATAAAATCTGCAATTTTGGGGCAAAATTTAGTAAGAGTAAGGAAAAATATGCAGAATCTGCTTCCAATTTGTAAGCTTTGGATATTTTGAAAATTTGGAACGACTAAGTATTTTTTCTCTCATTTAAGTAATATTATTTAAAAATGCATAATGCGAATATGAAAAAGCGGAGATTTTCTTAGTTTTTTTAATGTGTCAGAACATGGTATAGGATCAGAATTTTTTTAAAAATAAATTTAGATACGAATTTTAATGATAATATTATAACTTTTTTAATTGTGCACAATAAAATCGGGGTTAGAATTCATGTGCAATATTCCTTTAAGTAGAAACAGATTTATATATCTTTTCTGTAAAAGCACAAGATTACACTTGCATTTTCGTTTCATCCCTTCAGTGGGTCGATGAAAATGAGTATGTAGCATGCTTGGGAACTAAACATTGGAGGATTTGCGTTAGGCTGGACATATGCTTCGCAATTAATTTCAATCACATTGCGAAATATTTTTTCTTAGCACAGTATGAAAGATATTAGAATATTTTACTTTAGCATCCTTAATAAAGAATATTTAAATGCATTTTTCATCGTTCCCATCATTCTCATGATATTCATCATCAGGCTATCAGCAGGTTAATCCTAACAATTAAACGATAATCATAAATAATTAAAATGAAATATAAATAAACTGCAAACATTTTTTCTTTTATCGTATTATGTATTGAAATTTTGAATTTCATTAAATTCGCTAAAGTTCAACGATATTATTATAATAATAAATATTTTAATTATTAAATTTGCAAACAAGTAACACTTGTTTGCAAATTTAATAATTAAAAAAGTGTTACTTAGAATTTTAAATTTAAAATTCTAAGTAACACTTAGAATTTTCTTTATTTTTAATAGAATTTGAAATGCATATATTGGCACAAGCATGACTGAAGGAAAGCATGCACAGTGAAATTTTGCTTTAAAAAATAAATAAAGAAGCAAAACCTCTCTCTGTTGATAAGTTGATAAATGCAAAACTTTCTTGATAAAGAATTTTATTTCCGCTTAGATTTTTAAATGACTTATTAGCTTAATTTGACTGAAATTTCCGTGACACATTGGAACTTATTGCTGTGGAATCATGCATGATGTTGTGTATTACTTATTTCTCATTCCTGTAACACTGCCAGTTGTAATGTTTTTTGTATTTTTTGCATGGATGGGATTTCAATTGTTTATAAATAACTGAAATGTGAATTTTTATCGGATAGTTTGTTGATTGAATCTCTAGATGTCAACTTCTCACAATTTGTTGCTTTCTCATAAATCATTAGAAAGTATAATAAGTGGATCTCATTTGGAAAATGTGGTACTGCAGATTCTTGGTTACAAAAGAGTTCCTGGAGAAGGAGTCGAAAGATTTAGACTTCTTTTGAATGATGGATCAATGTTATTTTCATTCGCTATTCTAGCCACTCAACTTAACCATCTGATATTTGACAGGCAATTGGAAAAGTATACAATTTTTAAATTAAACAAGTATGTATGCACACACTTACAGCCTGATAAGAAAATCATAATATGTCTCGAGGTTGAGCCTCTAATTCCAGGCTCTCAAGTTAACAGTCAAATTGAATATTCTTGTTCAGATGTTGTTTCCAGTGGCAATTTAACTTGTGGTAAAAAAGAGCCTTCTACTACTCTTACTAATTCAGTTGATTGTAATCTTAAGAATAATATTACACAGCCATCTACATCGAAAGGGATCTTTCAAGCAGCTTTTCAGAATGCTCCGAAAACCTCAACTTGTAGCAAACCACTGTTTGCCGTTAAAAATGAAATATGCCATGATTCTGGAAGTGTTAATTTGTCCCATACTGAAGACTGGGATACTAAAGTAAACAATACAAACTCTCCAATAAAGGAAACCACTAAGAGAATTTCTGTCTTTCCTATTTGTGATATAACTCCATATCAAAGCAATTTGACTCTAAAAGCTCGTGTTGTTTACAAAACATTTATTGTCAATTATAGTAATCCAAGAAAATCTGGTAAATTTTTTTCCTTTTATTTAAAGGATGAAACTGCTGAAATCAAAGCTATAGTTTTTGATGATAGAGTAGATGAACTGTATTCATTTATTCATTTAAATAAGGTGTATTATGTATCTAAACCTTTAGTTAAATTACCAAAAACGTCTTCAATTTATTCTTATGAACTCAATATTGTACAGAATACTAAACTTGAATTGTTTATTGGTGATAGTTCAGATGTTCCTTTTCTTAACTTCAACTTTATACAAATTGGTAAAATTGGTGAACATATGAATTGTTACATTGATGTCATTGGTGTTTGTTTCGATGTGTCTCAAGTTAGAAATGTAACAATCAAAACAACAAATCGAGAAGTGGCTAAATTAGATATACAATTGATAGATGAGGAACAAAATGTTATTTTATTGTCTTTATGGGGTAGTGATGCTGAAAATTTCAACCACCAAAACCACCCAGTGGTTGCAGTGAAGAATGCCAAAGTCTCAGATTTTAATGGCTGCTCTCTGAGTATAAATCAGAACAGTATGATTTTTATAAATCCTCATATTGCAAAAGCCCAGTTTTTGAAATCATGGTTTGAGAAACATGATGATAACGTCAGTTCAGTTATGAATTCATCATTCAATGACCAGTGGAAAACTATATCTGATATTAATACAGAAGCTTTTTTTGATGTAGATAAAATAAATTACTATACTATTAAAGCTGTAGTTGTAATGGTTCAGAAAGAAAATTGCATGTATAGAGCCTGTCCTTCAGCTGACTGTTTTAAAAAAGTTACTGTTACACCCAATAATTTATATCGTTGTAGTAAATGCAATAAAGACCATGATTCGTTTTCATGGACTTTACTGTTAAATTTGATTCTTGCTGACTTTTCTTCAGATATATGTGCAGTTGCTTTTAGGAACACTGCTGAATCTCTTTTGAAATTTAATGCAAGTAGGTTAAGTACACTGAGAGAACAAAATGAAGATAAATTTATTCAAATATTAGAAGATTTGCAATTTAAACCCTTTATATTTAAGCTTCGTACCAGAGTAGAAGCATTTAATGACACTAATAGAGTCATGGCCACTATATTAGATTTCAGCCCAGTTGATTATGTTTCTTATACTAAAAAATTACTACCAACTATAAACTATTTGGGAAGAATATTGAATAATATGAATTATATTTAAGTAATCTTTTGTTTATTTTGCAATGTTATATTATTAGTGTTTATTTTTATGTTCAAAAATATTTTTCAAAGCAATAATTTATCTGAAGAATTTTATATTTTTGATAAATCAACAGTCTTATATGCAGAGATATAAGTATTATTGTTTAGGCGTATGCGTTATATAAATGGCTTACTGATAATAATACTCAATATATTTTATTAAAATATATATTAAGTATTTTTGTATAATACTTCAAACACATATTTGATTTTTATATTTAACAATCAAAATGCAGTTATTTCTGTCATCTAATCGTATAATAACATAAAATATAATTTTTACTGTTATGCATCAGTTGCATTTCATAAAAATAGTGGGTAATATTTAATAGTTTTTACCTGCCTTAGTTGTGTAAATTCTTATGATTATAAAAGAAATGAATCATATTAGTTTCCTTCTATCTAAATTATTTTTAATAATCTAATTTAGAATTGTTGTTGTGACTTGAATACACTTAATTTATGGAAAATAATTATCAACTTATAATGCATAATAGAAATAATAGTTTTCTGCACTCTAAATTTTTTATTAAAACATATGTGAATACAACTAAAATATATGTGCCTGAAATTTCATTGTTATTTATAAGACTGATTCATTTTTTTTTTAAAAAGTATGATATATATTTCTTTTTAATAGTGAAATAAACTGTACAATTAATGACAGTTTGTTATTAAAACTATTTACATGAAGCTTTCAGAGATTTATAGATATATTGATATTTATTGAAAATACTTATAAGTAATTAAAAATTTTTTTATTTTGATTGTTGATAGTATCAAAAAACTCATCCTGTAGCTGAAATTCAAAGCACAAAAATAAGTTACCGATTTTGTATTTATGGTTTATCTATTTTTCTATATTATTGTCAATACAATGTACCAGAAATTTTCAGAGATTTATAGATATATAAATATTTATCAAAAAATACTTATGGTAAATAAAAAATTACTTTTAATTTGATTGTTAATAACCTCTAAAAAATGTCATTTTTTTCATGTTATACCTGAAATTGTAATTTCATGATTATTGCTTCAAATTCATTGTTAGTAATTTCACTTTGTTTTATTTCCTCATATTCTCTTAGACATTTATTCAGTTTATGTATCAACATATATGATTTATATAAGTTTCCTGATTTATACTTATTAATCTAACTAGTCATTAATTGCCAAATTTTAGTTCAAGTTATTCTGTATTTTCATTGAGCCTAGTCTGTTGCCAAAAAAGGTTAAAATTTATTCTGTTGTGACAGTTTGATTTGCTTCTAGATTTATTAAATTAATTTTTTTGTACTGTAAGTAAAACAATTATTTAAATATTATTATTTTAATCAATACTTCTATTTTACAAAAGCATTTGTATTCATTTTATAATTATGATGTTTATTTTGATATTGTAACATTTTAAGAAAACAGGTTCTCCCTAACTTTGATATGCACCACTCTTGATTTTAATGTACAAACATAATGTTTTTATTAGAAATAATAAGAAATATATTGTCAAAACAACTAGAAAATATTTAAGGAAATATGAATTCAAACAAAGCCCAAATTAAAATTATGGAGTTATTGGCAGAGATTATAGTTTGAAATTTCGAAAGTTAAGTTGCCAAATGAAAAGAAATTCTATGAATTCTTTGATAGTTGTCATACTATTAAAAAACAAATATAAGTATTTTTTTTTTAAAAATTTGTTTTAGAATGGGTTGCATTAACAAATGTAAAAACATTAAAAAATATATATTGGTAAAAAAAATTTTAAAATCAAAGGAAAAAAAATTAAAAATAATATTGAATATTGCTTATGACTATATTATTTGTATGAAAATTTATATTAAATTTACAATTATTATAAGTAATTCACAGTATAATGAAATTATATGAATAAATTGTTTTAATAAAACAAACGGTATTTTTGGAATAGTTTTTAATGAATGACTATATTTTTTGCTAAAAATATAAATTGTTTTTATTTTTTTGTAAATTTTATAAATGTGAAGTTTTTTTTAAACTTGTGATATTTGTAAAATAAGGTGTGAAATAAATTATATGTCTTCTACTGAATGTCAATAAATTCTTCAAAATGTGATATTTAATCTTATAATGGTATAAAATGTGTAAAACTATTTCTTATTATTTTTATGACCAATGTTTGAAAATACTTATTTTTCTTTGAAAGTTTAATTTTTGTTTTCAAATTTATATTCTGATTTATGGTGGCTATTGAAGGATTTTAATCCAGTATTGTTATCAGAAAAATGCTAAAGATACTAATGGAAGTAGTAATTAAAAATATTCATAAATTTGATTTTGACAAGTTAAAAATTCAGATTTTCCATTGACATTTTACTGTATTATTTATTTATGTTCCATAGGGAAGGAATTTATAGATTCTATTCTCATCGCAGGTGTGGATGGTTCGAGATCCACTTTAAATTGTTGGTCCCTGTCTAATTAACCCTCGTGAGTAAAATATCTCAGTATAGTGAATACCAATATATTATATCTTTGAAAAAAGAGGGTTTATTCAGCTTCTAGTGCATTGTTTCATAAAGTTTTGACCCACACACACAGATTAAATATATACAACCTTTCTTTAATGTGCCTAGTGCTGAATATCTCTCGCAAAAAATGGAAGATTACTTCAGAATTTTTCCTGTTAAATCCGGTTACACACGTTGAATTTGAAATTAGAATAATGTTAAAGTTTTATGTTTATTTTTCAAAAATCTGCCTGAAGCCAGTTCCAACGATTGCTGTTCTTCCCCATTCGAAATCTTATGGCATGGATGTTGTATTAATGTTAAACATGTTTTTTTCTAATCCATTCAAGATTTTTGTTTAAAGCAGGAAAGTATTTTTTCGATCCCATTTGCAAACTCTCCAAGTGCTGTGTTATGCATTTCAGAGTATCACTACTACTTTTAGTCGTCAAACTTGTTATTAACTCTTGGAGAGAAGGACATGAGCCTACTTTTTCATTGTGAAATTTTTACATCATAAATTTAGTTTTGCGGTGGTAGCGTTTATTTTATCTTGAACGTGAAGGAAAAAAATTTCTTTACCTTGTAACTGTAAGTTGAGGTAAATATGAAACAATATAGCTGTTATAAAGGTTTACGCAAAGCGATTTCCTTTTACGTAAGCAATTTCTTAACTGAAATCTATTGTTAATTAAACACTGAAGTTCAGGTTTAATTTTAAAAAATCGGCTTATGATTTTTTTTTGGGGATAGAAAATGAACATCAGTATTCAAAAGAAGCTGCATAGGACTATTTTCAATTTCTTCATGTGTTTGCGAAAAAGGTCGTGCAGTTAAAGGTTAGTTTTTAATGTGTTAACAATCATTACGCTTTCATCTAGAACTTTCTGTACATCAGCGGCATCTCATGTTGCTAAAGCCTCTCGATGTAATCGAAAAAGTGTGGTTATGACATTTTTGCAAAATTTTTAATTTTGGCAACGAGTTTTTAATTAATTCCGACCGTACTCTTTGCTCCATTTGCGTGTGCTTTTTTTAAACACATCTACTCCAATCAATTTTGTTCTCTTGCATGAATTTATTCATAACATTAAAGATATCTTCTTTTGTGACCTAAAAAGAGACTATAAAAAGTTATGAATTTTTTGAATTTTATCATATCTAACAAACGCCATAAGATTTGCAAAATTCCCAATATTACTGGACTCATCGACACGCAATGCCTAATAACGACTTTGAGAAATATCAGAAAATAACATCTGTTTCATATCATCGTTGACGAAATGTAAATAAGATTAAGAAGATAAACACGGTTAAAAGTTTGCGTTCCGCTCTATCACCGATTGGGACTTCTAACATTATCTTGGCTGGAAGCTTGATTAAAATTTTGCCCTTGGATTCCACTGCACTACATTTCGCAATTAAAAGTGACATGTGATACGAAGTTTCTAGATTTTTTAATTTGACACCTGTTTCAATCTTCGAATTGCTTTATCAGACCTTAGGCTAATTTTTCGAGAAAATTTGAGTTTTAATATGGGTTTCATTATGTGTCACAAAATGGCGCTTTAAGTTGGAGGATTTCACTTGTTGGATTTTCAAAACAAATGACGCCAAGTGGAATAAAATCATTTTCATTTTCAATCTATGTGAATTCAAATTTAGGATAATATTTTTCTTGCTTGGGAATTTTCCTTGCTTTTTTTCTTAACAGGTTCTTTCAGAATTAAAGTTGATTCTTTGTTAATTTCGTAATTTTATGTTTGTTGCTTTGGTACTTTCTTTCGCGTCGTAGTTCCAGATCTTAATCAGCGATGTTAGTGATAATCTGTTTGTGATAAAAATTATACTTTATAAAAATAATCACGTAGTAGATATGTAAAAAAAAAAAAAAAAAAAAAAAAAAAAACGCAGGAAAGCTAAAAATACAGTGGCGCCTGGAAAAGCCACTAATTATTAACGAATTGCTCTTCTAACGATAGGTGGTATATTCCCACCGTGTTACGTCGGACCACATGACAAAACTGCTTTGAACTCATGAGAACGTCGTATTATGTGCTATTACGTTTAGTGTGTGGTGCATATCCCACCAACCTCTCTTTCTGTCTTAGGAGTACGCGTACCACACATTGGAAAACTTCTAGTATATACCAGCTTTTTTTTTTTCTTTGACAAAGTATTCAACTTCAAATCCTTTTAAAATCGGGATATATTTAATGCGTTATTTTACTATATTTGAGCTTTCAAGTTAAAATTATTTTTCAGTTTGAATCCTCGCAGCTCTAGAGTCAAGCAGGTAGCCGAATGGCTAGCGTACTTGCTTTCGGTTCAACAGTTCATGGGTTCGAATCTAACGTTAGGTTTGGATGTTTGTTGTAGTTCGGAATCCACTTTAAATCGTAGGACCTCATGTAATTAGCCCTCGTGTGCAAAAAATGACCGTTGAGCGACAAACGAAACATGCCTGCTCTGGAATTTAATAAAACTTCTGTACTCTTGTATTATGAGCACAAAAAGGAATTTAGGAATTTATATAAAATGTTTATGGTATCAAATATTTGCAATTTATATTTATGTACAGTTTCTGGTTTTTCGGGATCATATATTCATAAGAATAAGATAAAAATCTGTTATTACACTATGATTTTTACATTGCGAATCATAATTATATTATTATTTAATGTGTCAGTATAATTTATGCATTGTAACTTATTATACAATTCAAACTTATTTTGAAACTGTTATATGTGCCAGTTTCATTCTTTATCCTGTAGTTAAATATTATTTAGAAGTTAATCAATTTCATCACAAATTTTAAGTTTAGTGCGTCATTTTATCCATTTTAATGTTAAATTTTCTTGCTTCTTAATTACATAAATCATTTAAATGAAATATGTTGGTTTAAAATAAGATTTAAATTAACTTCGTATTTTATTTTTTATACTTTCTTGGATTGATTTTATGTAAATTTTTTAATGCGTTTTTTTAACAAATTATATAATTTGTTCAGTCATTTATATTGCAAATTTTTCAAGAAAATAAACTTTAATGTTGCTTACTTTCCTCACATTGTTCCTGAAAAGAAAGTGCATCCCATTTTACAGATTTTGTAATTTTCACAAATCACCCCATTCTAAGTGTGAATGATTACTGTCTAGGATATTCTCTTTTATACTAAATTTAAGCGTAAATACCGGCCAACTTGTCTAGTGGTCTGCGTGCCTGACTACGGATAAAGAGGTCCTGGGTTTGAATCCCGGTTTAAGCATGGATGTACTTTCTCTCTCTCTCTCTATTCTTTGTCCTTTCCTTGTGTGAATGAGGTGTGAATGGTTGTCTACCCTATAAACGGGTCCCTATGGCATGTGTGTACTGCAGAAGTCGGACTCCACACCAAATACGCTTCAGTTGGAAAAGTGGAGCAGCGCACCCCCACACGAGAACAGCAACAACAAGCGTAAATTGTACATTCATTTGATAAGCTAACTTTGTTAAATTTTCGAATAATGGAACAATTTTTTCAATGCACTCATCTATTCACTTTTTTGTATTCCTTTATTAGCATTGGATTTTTTTTTTATTTAATATTGATAATCGCACACAAAATTTTGCGTTGATTATATATTTTACATAATATTTTTCCTTAAAAATTTTTATATTTTAATCATATATAATTCTTTTTTCCTTTATTACGTTAGCAAATTTTAAATCTAGCAAGACATTTTTTTTATCACTTTGCTATTAATATATAATTTACTGTGAAACATATGTTTTAATTTATTGTATTTTCTTTTTGATTCACGTTGATGAAAATGAGATGTGAGATTTTTCTATATGTTACTTTTTGATAGAGATAAATTTGTGTTATAATAAAGGGTTACCAAGTGATTATTATGAAATGATTTAAATTATAAGAACTTAGTAAAAATTAATATAAATGAATACTTAATTGCTTAATGTAACAAAGTAAGCTTTTTACAAATTAATAATAATCTATATTAAATTTAATTATGTGCAGTTATATATCACATACACACAAGTAGCGCAGTTAAAATTACTAATTTAAATAATTCTATTCTGTTAATAGTTTTAGATTTCTTATAATTTTGTTTTTCGGCAGGCTAACGTGTCATATTAGCCTGTCAAAATCATTTCGCGATTAGTTTGAAAAATATTGGATGAGATTTAAGAGTGAATGATTCTGTCATTAATCTTCTCAAGCTTTTGTTGGATATTATTGAAAACTTCATTTCATGTACACAAAATCTTAACCGAATGACTCTCGTGCAGTTGTTGAAGGGTGTAAAGTTAACATAATTGAATATATTTTTTTCCAATGGAAGATTTTAGACAGTTACAACTGCAACATAATCTATTGTTCCCTGATACCCAAGTAACCCGCCGGAAGCAGCGACCTCTTAGCCGCGTAGGCGTTGCCCCAGGTGCATCACAGGGAGTGGGCCACCATCGCACCCTCACACATGACATAGGGATCCGTTTATAGGGTAGGCATCATTCATACTTCATTCACACACACAAGGATAGGACAAAGACAGGAAAGAGAGAGAGAAAGTACATCCATGCCTGAACCGGGATTCGAAGCCAGGACCTTCTTATCCGTAGTCAGGCATGCTGACCACTAGACAAGTTGGCCGGCTCACATAATTGAATATTAATCTAGAAATTTTTTTTCACCCAGTGACTGTTTGAGACACATTTGTTTTAATTTGCTTAATTTTTGGGAATAAACGAAAGAACGAAGTTTCTTTTGAATGTTAGACAGTCATATGACATGAAATAATATTCGTGGTGGACACTTATGTTATATATGAAAACAGCAATATTTTGAAATCCGCAGAGAAAAAAAAATGATCTAATTCCGCGTTTTCAACATATGTTTACTGTTTTGATTAAACATGAAGGAATGTGTAAAACAATGAAAATAACAAAACATTATTCAATTAATAATAATGTTAATATCATATCAAAATAATCATGACATATTTTGTAAATCAGTGGTCCGTCCAGCTTCTAAACATCGCACATTCATAAAACGGAAAAATAATTTCAATCAAATTCTTAAAATTTTTAATAGTAACATCTTATTAAAATTGAATGTTTTTAAGCTTACCATACTAAAAATTTATCTATCTATCTATCTATCTATATATATATATATATATATATATATATAGACAACCTACTTAAATAATTGTATTAATATCTAATGTTCTACGTTTTTAATTTCAGTTCTAACGAGGTGTGGCGAGTTCGATGTAGGTTATCTTCATTGTAATATTCTAACAATGATTACCAAGATTACTTTAAACCTTGAATTTTGGATCACATTTTTAATTTTTAAAACTGAAATGAGCTAACTAAAAGAGAAAAAGAAACTCTAAATAAAACTAGAGCTTGAATCTCAATATAATGATTTCATATCTATCTGATTGAATCTCAGTAGAATGGAGGGACATCTATCAGTTTGAATTTTAGTGGAATGAAAAGTTGTGCATCAATTTGTGGATCTTAGTAAAATGAAAAGAGAGTTGTCGACATTAGTTTGAATTTTAGTAAAATGGAAAGATGTTCATCAATTTCTATCATAATAAAAGAGAAAGTTGTTTATCATTTTAAATTTAAGTGGATTATAAAAGTGCCCACCAGCGTGATTCTTAATAAGAAATTTGTCCATATTCATATTTTCTGGTGGATATGATTTATGACTCATTATAAGGATTACATTTCAAATCCTCTCCACCCATTGTGGTGTCCATATGTAATATACCAAGCTCTCACGCGAACTAGTAGTTTTCTAAGCTTTAATTCAACAGATCGCGGGTTTGATTTCTATGTCAATTATTATCTGTAATAGTTTGAGCTTCACTTTAATTTGTTAGCCTTATTACTTCGTGATCATATTTCTTGATGAATTAAAATGCATTAGCAGTATCCACATAGCATGGCGAGACTGATTTTAAGAAATATTTGCAATACCACTTAAATATTGCACTTTAACTGCCTGGAAAAAATGGACCTCGTATTTTCGTGCGACGTCAGTTGACCAGGTTGGCATCGAAAATAGATCTTTATTTTTGACTTTCTATATAGAAAAATGAAATATTAAAAAAAAATTCGTAAATAGGTAAATGCAATCTTTTCCCCTCCATTTCTTATTCCTCCAAAAAAGAAATTGTACACTATATTATGGTAATATTTTTTTCATGGCAAAATTATTTAAAAATTCAAAGTGAAATTGGGACTGGTGGGGAAAGGAGTCATTATGCCATCCAATACTAACTCAAGCAAAGACTGTCGTAGTGGGAAAACCTATACAAGATAATCGTTTTTTAAGGTTCAACATTTCTCCGTTGGTGTAGCGTTTCTTAGAGTGTAAGCTTCCTTTTGTCTTGCTCTTTATACAGTGTCCCAAGAAATGATCTCTATAAATCTTTGGGTACTGAGACCTTGGATATTTGAGCTTTCCATTTATTCGAAAAAAAAAAAAAAATTCGAGCTATTTTGTAAATTTTATCTTTGTTTTAATACTTTATGGTAACGTTACCTTGCACCTGTCTCTTATTGGAAATTTTTCCTCTAATGCTTCTGAGTAATCTTATGTTGTTGTGTTATGCTATTTGTCGAGAATCAAAAATGAGTCCAGTGGTTTCGTCACGGACAAAACCGCGAACAGTCATTAGCAAGGATCAATCCATCATATTTATATCAATTAAGCATTTGTTTGTGTTTTCTCCAATGTGGATTATAAGGATATTTAGCATAAACAGCGGACCATAACTTAACTAAATACCTATCAGGTATGAGAAAAGTCTTTCTGCAGTCATGGCGAATGACGACAGCAAAGTAGAAATTTTTATAAAAATATTCTTCACGAGTATAGAGCAACAAAATGCCGAAGCTAAAGAAGTTGGATTTGACGAACGTGTTTGTAAATCAATTAGTGTATTCAAATTGAAAATACTTTTTCTGTATCGAGGATTGCATTCATGAACTGCGAAGTTTTCGATAATTATTTCGATCGGTTCCTGCCGGTCAGACGAATTGTTTTTGCCGTTATATCAGCACTATTTTGATTTTTACTGCATTCGATTTAATCCTTTCCTAGAATTTTTGTATTCTGCTTATTTTATATTTTCGACACTCTTTTGTTGTAAGCATAAAAATCTTCTAGAATATATTCACCTCGCCCCGGTTTGGTTGCAATCGCCGTTTCAGGGCAAAAGTATTTTTTATGTTCTAGGTGCTCCAGTTTTCAATGTCCAGCAATATTCCACAGCTGATAGATTTCAT
The DNA here is from genome assembly GCA_030067965.1 of Latrodectus elegans. Lineage (NCBI taxonomy): Eukaryota > Metazoa > Arthropoda > Arachnida > Araneae > Theridiidae > Latrodectus > Latrodectus elegans. The sequence continues at coordinate 57,856 of JAHZMJ010000037.1, forward strand.
TGGATTCATTTACACACGCAAACACAGTCCGTTTAATATTCGAGAGGATTATGCAACCACTGGAAAGTACAGTTCTTGTGCAACGCAGCATGTGAAATTTTGCATAGAGCTCAGAAAGCATGCTTATTACATAATCAAAATTATTAACTTAAGGGTGTAAATGACGCCTTCACGAGACTAGAACAAGCTTTAAAAAATAAGCCACTGTCTGGTATCTCCCGATGTTCATGTGAGATCACAACACTGAAATCGACGGGTCTTTATTTAAGTTGTTTCTAAAATTTGTTCACACGATTTTGCAATTCCGATTCCTGGATAGGCAATTTTTATTAATGTTAGACTATGTTTTTACATAAATTATTTGTAAAATTTTAAGATTTTTTATGTTTGAATCTTGTTAACTTCTCTAAAAATGTATTGTAGAACTCGAAAAGCATTCACATACCGAAGTGCTCATGCAAGGAACAATATCTCAACTTGATTATGTGATGGAAATCTATTTTTTGCAGAAATTACCTGTCTTAAAATTTTCCCATATTTTAATGTAATCACGTTTTTCAATTTAAGTGATAGTGCATTGTATTGTAACTAGACTAGAATGTGCTTTATGAGAGAGAGAGAGAGAGATAATTAAGCTTTTATTATCTGTTATTTCATATAAGTCTTCGTTTCTCAAAATGCATGCATTGTAAAGAATTCTTTTAAAAGTAATTTAACGTGACTAGGAGAGGAAAAGTGATGACTCTTATTGAACTTAATCATTTGAACAAATTTTATAACTTATAAGAGAGATAAATTCCAGTTATTCAGTTTTAATAGTTAATTGCACGGCTTTATATGAATTACAAGTCTTCATATGAATTAAGATTATGTATTCCTTAGAAATTTAAGTTTTTACTATGTGTAACATATACATATTTGAATGTTTGAGTTTGTAATTGGGTCTTGTAATCGGACACTTTAAACTTTATTTTCGTGAGCTAAGAGGAAATGTCAAAATTTTGTCTCATTCACTTTTAGTTCAGATTCTTACGATTTGTAATTGAATGTTCAATACAATTACGATATTTTTCTAATGAAATTTTATTGGGAAACTTAAATAATGATATGTTTAATTATTATCTCTATTATGCATTGTGACATAGAATTAATACATATTTTGTTGTAAATAAATATATTAATCATAAAATTTTCTAGGATTTTTAAGATTTTATGTAGTTAATTTTTCAGTTTAATAATTGGTCATCTGCATTCATATGAAAGTTCAAATTTCAAGTAGAAAAATGAACAAGAAGATAAATCTTTGCTTAAGAAAATATTTAAAGCTATCTTTTTTATATAGCAATCATTTTATTATTTCATAATTATAATATTGATATTCCTGTAGTATTTTCGTAACTATTGCAAACTAAACATCATGTAATGTTGTATAAACTTAATTTTTTATTTGCAACGATGCTTTAATTGCTTTATTATTTTTAAGTAAGATATTTCATTAGTCATGAAACTTGATTATATAAAGACGATTCATGATGTGAAATCTCTTAAGTCTGTATTTAATTTTTACTGTATCAAAGATAACTTGAACATGTTCGTCAGTTTATTGCAAGCTACTAAAAAGTTTTTCTTAAAAATTAGACTTAATATACATTATAAGTCATTAGCATGCAAAAAAACATTAAATATAATTTGTAAAATATAACAATGTAACTTTAAAAAAGCATTTAGGCAACAGTTTGAATTGATACTCTAAATCTAATAGGGTTCCAAATTTTCTTCTGCGGGAGGAAGCCTCGTTTTCGCCAAACAACGATTCATTGCCTCTAATTTTGTGTAATAATATTAGTCTAGTAAATAATTATTTCATAAATTAATGCAGAATTACATTTTATATCATATGTAAGAATGTCATGGGATTTCATAAATAATGAAATAAGTTACTAACATTTTAGAGAAAAATTTCTTAGTATGCAATACGGCATTGCCGCGTTTTTAACAAAGGTTGCCTAGCAACCCATCGTTTATCCCAGCAAACGAAATTCAGTGACTTTAACAGTGAATATTAATTAATAGACTGCAATTATATTTCCTTACCAATATATTTCAGACCAGTGTGAAACTTAATGTTCTATCTACCTTGTGAATTTTTTGCTATTTGGATAAAAAGTTTTATTTTCAATATCTAATATTAGAAACATTGAATATTTTTTTCTTATTTCAACTTCATGGCAGCATTTAATCTCATATGAGTGTTTAAATTTACGGGTAAGTGGTCAAATGACACATTATTTCATTTTGTTCATTAATTCACTGTATTTTTTTTATACAGATTGTGTTGATAAGGCAGTTGGATCTGCAGTTATTAAACTTTTTATAAATGCAAAAAATTACTGTTTTTTGCCAATTTTTCACTTAAGTTTCTTCTATTTTTTAATTGTTCATTAATAGCTTCGATTCTAAGTGTCCTATCATTCCACACTAAATTGTGACTTGGAGTATATAGTTTAACGACCTTTAAAATGTTTTATTTTTTAGAAAATTACAATAGTTAATTTCCTAAAACATTAAAAAATTTTATATGTCTATGTTCATTTTTGTTTACTTTACTCTTTTTAAGAGCTATTTTCATTGTAAAACTGCCGAAGAAATTAAACTTTTAATTATTTTCCACTCCAATCATTTTGTATTTATTCGGAGCAGATTCCAGTGAACAAAAATGTTTTTCATTTTTATAAATAATCATAATTTAATGATTTATATTAATGATTGGTTGGTGCATCTTAGAATTTGTATTTCTCTCTATTTCTCCAACGGTTCTTCATTCTTTAAGTACGTATATGTATTACTAATGTGATATTTTCTAAGTTCAAGTTTTTCACTCTTGTAAAATTCCCCCTTTTCTCACTTTCTTCTTTACATTTTGGTTATTAACCTGCCAATTTGTCTAGTGGTCAGCGTGTCTGACTACGGATAGGGAGGTCCTGGGTTCAAATCCCGGTTCAGGCATAGATGTACTTTCTCTCTATCCTTTCCTTGTGTGTGAATGAGGTATGAATGGTGCCTACCCTATAAACGGGTTCCTTTGGCATGTGTGAGCCTACAGTCCTCCACTCAACCACAGAGTAAGGTGCTCACCTGTAGCCACGACTTCAGATCCCTCCGTAACTCTTAGAAAATTCGATAATGTTCTCCGAACTACTTGTCCAGGAAAAACCATCATAGGCGTGGATTTGAATGCCCACTTCCAAATCTAGTCACCCTAATAATTATTCATGAAGGAAGCAAGAAGTGGATTTCATCCTAGCTAATGATCTTTTTATACTCTACTCACAAGACCAACTTTTAGCTATAAATTTCAACAAGGACGGCTTGACTTGACGTTAATCACGAATTCTGAAATGGCTAAAAATATCACCTGGAAAGTTCTAAACGAGAAGACTAAGTGATTATCAATATTTAAAGGTTATCTTCAACAACCAAACTATCTCCTTTTAATTTAAACGATACAAAATGCCATATTTCTTAGACATAAAAATTTTTTACAAACTTCTCCAGTCCTGAATCGCGCTAGCCTAACCCACGCAATTGCTAACAGCCACAATGTTACTGTCTTAGAAGAAACTGCATCAACTCTTCTAGCTACTATTATATCTTGCTGAAATTCTAATTTCAAAATCAAAGGAGATAAATTTAAGAGCACCCCTACATGGTGGACACGAATCTCTAGATCGCAAGATTGGAACTTCGAGTGTTCAGGAGGCATTACCAAAGGGCCCCAGCAGAAAATAAAGATGAGTTATATAACAGAAGTAAATAAACGTGCAATTTACACCATACAAATTAGAAGCACAAAAAAGAAAACCTGAAAGGAATTCTACTGTGCTGCAAGCTATCCCTTTGGCATGGTCTATGAGGCAGTCTTCAGGGAGGTCGTTGCACCTTCACATCTTATTGACCCTACTGGCAATTAAAAGTTAAATGGTATGGAAATACCAGAAAATATCCTAGCAAAACTCTTCCCCACCTTCCACAGCCAGGCCTTTGTTTCAAATGTTACTTCGACAGATGACGTCTCTTTCAGCAAACAGGAAAACGAGAGCTATTAACACCACGAGAAAAGGCAAATATCCAGGATTTGACTCGATTGACAATATTGTTATTCAAACAGTCAACTGATCTTTCCCCAACATCCTGTATAGTTTGCTCAACAAATGCTTGTTGCTTTCCTATATTCCTCTCAGCATCAAAGTTGACCTTATCCTCCTATTCTATAAAGAAGGCAAAGCCAGTGAGCTCCTACTGACCTCTCTCCTACTAACTTTTGGGAAAGTTCTTGAAACACTTGACACAAAGCAGCTGTCATTTCACCTGGAAAATTGCAGCTTCTTCCATTAAAAACAATGTAGTTTTAGACAAGACCATTCTGCCTATGATGCCCGCTGGACATTCACCAAAAAATATCAAACTTTTCTTATTCAGAATCTCCACACTTCAGTTATGGCAAGAGACATTTAAGGCCTCTTCGACACTGTAAATCAGGCTAAGCGTAAGCAGCATATCTGTGCCATAAATAGCTCGGCCTATATTACAAACGTACACATCAATAACCATAAAGACAGGACGGCTTCTACCAACTAATGTGGGCTTTGCCTCGAGAGGCCAATTCATAATAGCCCACCAGGTATCCGATTCATAGGTGTCCGATCCCTTGGAATCCTATAGCAGATACACATTTGAAAATTAACTGGGGCAATATTGGCAGAGATATTGACCCAAACAGCCAAATTCACCTTCAAGCCTTCGTGGACGATTTCACAGTCATGGGTGGTTCCAAAAGTGGAAAGAAATTGGGAAAGTTTCAATACTTGTTCTTACTCATTTCTATGTGTGGGGTGATGAACACCGTGTATCTCTCTATTTCTTTTGAAAAAACGAAATTCACACTCGTTGCAAACTCCAGCATGGTCCGCAGATACTTTGGGGAAACCACAAATTGAAAAAAGTTGACCATATCAAGCTTGATATTGGATAAAATTTCATCTTTCAAAGCTATATCTATAAAGCACTTTTGGAAGGCAAACTAGAATAGATGTCAACAAGTGAGGCATTAATCAACATTACCCGATAATGCTCGAGAAAACAGTCATCGAATGCATGGTCTGCCATGTTCTGCTATTTCGGGAACTTCACTCAAGACAGCTCGGAAGTTCTCCTCTTATTACTAGTCTCTCCCCTTCATCTGAAAATCGGTGCAGAGTTGCTCCTCAATCTCATTAGGGCTGAAGTCCAGTGCCTAGATTCTGATCTCCCTTCACTATCTGATGTTGAGGTAAAACAAAGTCTGGATGCAAATCATTCTGACCCCTTTAATATCAACACTTTCATTACAATAGACGATGAGGCAATCCATGCACCTTCCGCGTGAGACTACATATCTTTACAGATGGAACGAAGGTAGAAGGAGTAGGCATTTTTCTTGTAACTTACCTAAACAACTCTAAGACCCACAAATGAAAGCAGAAACTCCTCAATGTGAACTCTGTGTTCCAGGCAGAGGTCATTGACATCAAAGAAGCTGTCAAGTTTGCTAATGAACAACAACAATCTGTAACTATTTAATCAGCCAGCCTTTCAATGGTTTAAAATTATCTGCAACCAGCCCAATAGCCCGTTCTATACGAAATGAATTAGCTAACTTCTTGCCCTTCCAACTAAAATGGATTAAAGCCTTTGCTGGCACAGTAGGAAATGAGAAAGCGAAAAGGAAGCGAAGAGAGAAGTCCCCGCCTCACTCAATCTCTCATCGTCCCTCTCCCTCTCAGCCATCTCAAACAAGAATGCCGGAACTAGATTATTGAAAACGGGCAACAAAGCTTAATGCATTCCAATACAAGGCACCTAATTCAAGAGATGGAATCTCTTGTCTCAGTGAAGTCTTTAAACAGGACAAGAAATGAAATTCTTTTTATGTTCAGCCATTGCCCATTTCCTACATACTTCCAACAAATAAATATGGCAGTCCCATCTAACTGTACTTGTGGAGATATTGGCCACCCTGTCCATCACACCACGGCTTGCCTATTAATTGCTTCTTGGCACATGTCATGCCCATTCACTAGATGGATAGTGACTTGGAAGAAAGAATTCTTCAACAACAAGATTTTCAGGAGTTAGTTGAATCAACTCGTGGATATTCTAATTATTTACGAAGGTCTTTTTATTTGGTTCCATGATAACACCAGCTAATAATAACTCCAACCCTGTGTTATATGTAACCTCTTGCCTCACTTATTTTCTTAAAACTCTGCCTTAATTTGTATAGCTCTTTTTTTTTAATTCTACCTACATTGCACCTACTCTATTATGCAACTCCAATTTCTCACTTTTGTTTGTAACTGCAACACCATTTGTAAATTTTCCTGATTTGCTGTTAATGATTATCTTATAAGTTGAACATTAAATTTGAACTTATTTTTTTTCATCTATATTTCAGTGTCATTAGTGATTCTAATTTTAATCTATTTTCATATTTTAAATTTATTCTCACTTGATTTAGAAAAAGGGGCTGTCGTCAGGGCAAATGATAATGGAACGTGATCATCATATGCCTATTTAGAAAGACTGCAATGCTTTAGTGGTCGAATGTCAGTTTAAAAATATTGTGGATGTTCTATAAAAAAATGCGCTGCTTCTAATTAGTTTATCTCAAACTAATATTGCCCTCCCCTTCACCTTGATTTCTAATTCGGAAAAAAAGTATTCTTGCTATCTGGAACATTTCACGTGTTCATGATTGGTACCCTGGTGATGGTTCTGGTGGTTCAATGGAACCGAAATCAAGGTCCGGAGCCAACTTAGAGTATGCAGCCCAGTCAACTCTAGAATCATTAAATTCAATGGAATGATTCTAGAACTCACTGGACTGCATACTCTAAGTTGGCTCCTGACCTTGAATTTGATGGCAAGCGTAAGCTTTATCCTTCCTGTGGTAAATGTAGCATCGTCCATGGTAGCCCCAACACCTTTTGTATTTGCGATTTACTAAGGATTTCGTTGCGAATTTCCTGCTATTTCTTGATTTTGTGAGGAGTGAGAGGCTTGTGGATCTGGTGTAATGTTGCTACATCGGATAGGATAAGAAACAACAACACACAATTACAACTCCGTCATTTTAATTACACGCGCGAGGGCTAATAATACCGGAATCTAGATTAAAGCGGGGACAAAATATGCAGTTCGGTTGGTGTCCTCGTCTATAGTCATATTTCAGTGGTGGTTGTCTGTGTATGGTGAATTCAATAGGTAGAAATCGGCTGTAGGAAGTGAAGTGCAATAAAATTATTTAATGCAAATTTTAAGGTCGTATATTTCAAGGTAGTTACACGTGGCAAAATTTTGCCTTTTTATTCTACTTTAGTTTTGCGTCTTTGTTTCTTGAAACAGGTGTCCATGGCAGATGCAGCACGTGAAATAGATAATTTCATTGATTTAGTTTTTTCAAAAGCACCTATTGCAGATATCAAAACGAAAGCTAATGATGAGCGAGTTTTTACAGCAGTTATTCTTTTTAAGAAGAAGGTTCTAGTATGCAATCTAGGAATCATAAGTATAGTTGAAGATTGCTTATCCCGATATTTCAGTTGGATTGATTTCAATCAGGAGCGAGTTAAATCGATTGCAATGCGTCATTGCTTTCGCGCATACGACATTCTGACACCGTTTATGGCATTATTGTATAGTATCAGCTTCCTTCATGGAACATCTAAATTCTGCAGCAGTTGTGGACTGTACGCATTCGAAACAACTGCGCTTGAATTATGCAAGAAAATTTTTGCTTTCATGACTGGTACATCTTATTCTTCTGAAGAGTGGGAAAATCTGTTGGTGTTCTCAACTGCCTCTAATGTTAATGAGGTGGTTGATTTGGTGACAGTTTCTATAACCGGGATAAATGGTTTGTATAAGTTCCTGCTTGATAATCAAACTGGTGGTCTCTTTGGATTTTGTGACATATCTGTATTGGAAAAGTTTCTGTTATTTGAAATGATGCCTTACAGTGAATTAGTTCAAAATTTTTTTTCTGAAGAGTTTAGCGCAGATCCACTTTACTCGTCTGAAGTTGCCCATTCCGTGCTACAATTGCAACGAATTTTGTACTTCAAAATAGTTGAAATTAAAAAAATATTAACTCAGAGAGAGCCTCAAACATCTGAATAAATTTCATTTTCAAAACAAATAAACCTTGAAATGTATACGAAATTCTTGTTAAAAATAAAATATGATCAGACCATGTTTTTAAAATGTTGTTCCTTTTAAGTATATAAACTCATGTATTTTATATTCATGTGACTGTTTTCTATTTTATTTATGACTATTCCATGCTCTTTTTACCAGCTGAAAATTGTTATAAATATAATATAGGAATTTATTTCCGATACTTTAATATTCCTATAGAATTCTCAGAATCGTGTTTGATACCTCTACAGAGATTCTCTAAAATGCAATCCAATAATAAAATACTTCTGGAATAACTTAGAATTAAAAAGGAGACAATATGTGCAGCAACCTTCTTTGGTACATCATAAAAAAACAGTTTAAAATATATCAATGAATGATGTGTTTAATACCGTGTGACATTTTTATCACTTTGGCAATAACAAGATTTAAGATATCCGCCTACCAGAGAACTTTTTCTTAAAAGTTAAACTTTCTTTTATCTTATTTTTAGATAAATATTAATATAAAATTAATCAAAATTTTAATTGTATATAGCATACTTTTTGTAAAATTATTTTCTGGCAAACTTTAGTTTCATTTTCACGAACGGATAAAACTTTATGGAAAATTGTAATTCATTAATCTTAATTTAGGCATAAGGTTTACGTGACAATGTTCTTTGAAATGAAGCAAAATACAAGAAAAATATTCAGCAATACGGAAAACATGGTTAAAAATATGAATATTTTACGAAATTTAACTTTCTATTAAAAATAGCTGTAAAGGAAAAAGTTCTTCATATACATTGAAAATTTTGTATCACTTCATAGATAATAGCACTTAAACATGTAGACCAAATTTCATGCAAGTTACTTCATATTACTTGAGATATCATATTAATGAAATATCTTAAGTAATATGAAGCTACTTGCATGAAATTTGTGAAAAACAAAGCTTTGAGAAAATCGCATTTAAAGTGTTAATCGCGATAGTGATAACGACGATATTGCCAATTCTTTCCGAACATGTAAGCCAAATAACAGACACACCATTATGGTTATCAATCAGCAAATTTCAAAAACATAGAACGAAAAATAATTTTCTTTAACACTTCTGGTTTGAAAATCTAACTTTCTGTTTCTTTTTACAATAGATAACTATTTTAAACTTCCTGTAACTTAATTTCTAGTTCACATACAGTAAAACGAAAAATTATTTTACTGTATGTAAAAGTCGAAAAGTAGAAAGCTCTGAATACAAGATTCACACAAATAAATAAAAAAAAAATTGACATATGTAGTCGAAAATCGATTTCATACAAGTAAATTTGTTATTACTTGAGATATTGTATTAACGGTTTCCAGATTTCGTGAAAAAGAGTTTTGAGAAAATATGTTAAAGTGGTAGTTTTGCTTGTGATAACAGTATTGCCTATTTTTTCTGAATTTATAAGTCAAATAACGGCTTTATGTTATGGATATCTATCAGCATATTACAGGAAAACATAAAAAGTAGTAAACATTTTTCTTTCCCCTTTTCAATATTTCTGGTTTGAAGAAGGTAAATTCGTATGTCGCTTTTTAAAAAATGATGTAAAATTCCTATAACTTAATTTCAATTTGGCATAAAAAAAGCTGTTTTAGTAACTGGAAAGTTATAACTATTATATTCACAAAAAAAAAAAAGATGCTAAAGTCAACTTTTTAACGCATACGGATACCTTAAGCTTTGTATGAATAAAAATTGTCGCTCTTTCGTTTTAAATAAAATGCGATATAAATAATTTTGTCCACTTATATTAATATCAAAGGAATTCAAAATGCACAACTTTAAATTATTTACTACTTGTTGACCGATTGTATAGATTTCAAGATAACATCAATAATATAAATGAAAAATTTCTGACAAATATATAAATTATTTTCATTATTTTGCCGGCTTACTTTTAATTTTAGTTTAGGATTCAGAATGAAAAAGATATCTCGTACAAATAAACTGAACAAAGTTAAATTTATCTTAAATGTTTGTTTTTATTTTTGGAATTTACCCCTTGATAAATTACAAAAACATAAGGATAGATCAATTAATCCAGAAGTTTAAACGCTATCTAAAATAACCGTAACAAATAAGAAAATAATAACCGGTTCTGAAAATTAACGATGGTTGGTAATTGGTAAAAAAAGTATTTTTCTGTCATTCAATAGTGAGCAACCTAAAGGTAATTTCACATTTGTCGCGTAATTTGCTTTTCAGTAAAAACTTTCATCAAAAAGGGTCACTTATCGGAAGGGTAAAAACGAGGAGCAATTCCAAGCACCGACTTTTACATATTTGTATACAAGCTCACTAGCTTCTGTAATTTTATTAATACCTGGGATCAAAATCAGGACCTTTTGTTCCCAAGAACGCTGTCTTTCCTTTAAACCACTGCTAGCCGAAATGGGCAACATTTACGTAATCTAACCGAGTTGTTGATGCATATTTTGATACTTCCATCCTAATATGGTGATAAGTGTAGAGCAGTTTTCAAACCACTCCCCATGTTGGGGGGGGGGGGGAAGAAATTTAGTTTATACAGACAGTATTTTATACAGAACACATTTAGTTTACCGTCAAACATTGACATGACATACGTCAGACATTGACATGCAACACCAAGAAGGAGTGGCCAGAAAACTGCAAATTTCAGGGTAGACGTACCTTACCGAATTGTGCAAATGATGTGAAATGCGTAGATCTCCAGCTTACGTAGAATAAGATATACGGTGAGGAACCGGCACAGTGGGCAATATTTGCGCCGTTATTTCTGCTTGGAAAATAATCGTTGAATATTTGTTCTTGTCGCAAAGGACGCATGTAAGTGCAGAAAATGTGAGGTCAACATCGATGGAATCAGTTCCAGCAGACAGACTAGTTTACGAGGGGCAGGGTGATCGGACTGAGAAAGGCAGGTTGGTCAATCGTATCTGACAGACTCCTAAACGCGTTGAATGTGCTTCGGCAGTGGCGAAGATGCCTCGAAAAAGGAACTGTTGAATGTGTGCGGGTTCAATTTTGCTCTTTCCTGTCTTCAGAGGTTGCGCAAAGTCCTTTATCAGCCGGGTAACGCTCGACATTTTTGCAGACGCACTTTAACAAATGATTGACAGAAAATTGAGAGCCATTTCTTAGGATGCTTTACGCACTCTCATTATTCTGTGTCTAGACGTGTTGCTTCTTGTATCACCCCCACGATGGTTCTATAACCTACTGACCCGATTCTGTTCTCGCTCTGTGTTATGCATATCATTTCGAAATAAATATTATTTATTGTTCGTTATTGTGTCTCCTCTTTCTTTATAATGTATTTTCAATGTCAGGCATATATATTTTTAAATTTACATTTCACAATATTTATGATAATTTATAAAGAGTTCTGACAGAAATTAATTATATATGATTTACATGGAAATAAGAAAAAGCTACTTGTGTGTGCATACGTAAAGAATTTAAACGTGGTAGTTGTGATTATTGGGATTTATACAGTTTTAACTTTTTACCAGCAATTATTAAGCATTAAAAGATTGCATGGGCAAAAGTGTACCTCCATATAAATTACTTTTCTAATAATGAGATATCATGTTATTGGTATCTCTGATTTTAAAGCGCGCGCACACACACAGTAAAGGTATCTTTGTTTCAAATTACTGAAGCGTCTCATTTATTACGTAATGAAGAAAATCGATCGGGAGTGATATTTCTTCTATGACTCTGTAAATGCAAAAATTTTTAAAATTTCTTTGCGCAGATTTCATTTCATACTAAGTAGCATTCATGAATTGTCTCTAGCAATGAAGCCGATAAGAAAAGAAATAATTAGCTCAGAATTGTTATTATTAGTTATGCTTCATATACACTGTCTTGAAAATGATTTTAAAATAACACTCTTCAGAAATGATGTTGATACTTCATGAAAAATTTACGTGTGAATTTCCTATGAAGTAATATTTCACGGAAATTTCATTCATGAATTCTTCGAAGAGCCAAAACATTACAAGCTCTGCGTCTATTTGGCACTTTGATGACGTGTGATTCTGGGAAATGGTGTATAACTTGTCACAGGAAATACGAATAATCATTTCTATGATCATTGGAAAGGGACTAATCTGAAGAACTTCGACATATGTGTGTGGTGACTGATGACCTTAAGATTAAAAACAATTTTCTGGCTATTTTGGAACAGTCTGAATAACTATGCTGAGTGGAAAAAGGAAAGCAAGACCAGTTTTGTCCACATAGTTATAAACTTCGTGGTAAGATATTCCACGTATTTTTGACGATATAGAATGTCGTAGAAAGTGTCCTGCTTGGTAAACTATGTGTGGGGGAAGGCATCAGATCACTGGATGACCGAATACAATGTAGGTCAATTTAGGAATGTTTCTATGCACACAATGTACAGTATCCGGCATATTCTACCTTCAATTTTATGTCACCAATGTTAGCTGTGGATGTAGAAAGAAGGTGCCAGCGTGGCGTGGATGTAGAAAGAAGGTGCCAGCGTGGCGTGGATGTAGAAAGAAGGTGCCAGCGTGGCGTGGATGTAGAAAGAAGGTGCCAGCTCAAGTGTGAATTTATCATATGACTCTAGCTCAAAATTACAAGGCACTTGGTGTTGGACGGGGATTCCAAAACCGTTAACCTTAATGTACACTCTGAGGTTCGCTTGCACCGCTAGGTATGCATGTTACCAAGGTTAGCCTCGAACGCTCTGTGTTTATGATATGTGAACGCCAAATATAACGGTACTTGATACTATGTTAATGTTACATTCGTCTACATGTCATGTCATATGTGCTCACAACCATAACTCACAACAATGCACTCGAAACAATAGCTATTGAGACATGTATTTTCGAAGAAGCTCGTCTTCTGGCCAGCACAATTTAATCGCAGTCCATCAAAGTCATTTAAATTATTAGATCAACATAGAAACCTCAAATGGAATAATTAGTTAAATGGAAATGGATTTATAGCTTTTCAAGTTCCATTTAAAATTATATCACTTTTGTTTGATCTCATGCTGAGTTAGCAGCCGAATCGTTAATGCATTGGCTTTACGTTCAAGAGTTCATAGGTTTGTATCCTACCTTGACTTAGGATGCATGTAGTGGTTTGAAATCCACTTCAAGACATAATCTTGATTTAATTAGCTTTCATGTGCAAGAAAGATTGTTGGCTGACAATAAAAGCAAAACAATTCTTTCCTTGCCCTCTAGTCACGGGCTCAATGTCATTGTGTGTGGTGGATAGTAAAGTAAATTTCTCTTCAAATTAATTTTCGTATTTCACAATACTATAAGTGATGTCATAGGTGTATGACGTATCGTAGGTTCATGCTTCTAAGGCACAGGTCCAAAGTTCGATTTTCGGGCTAGGGTAGATCGATTCAACCTTTCACCCTTTCAGTGGGTAAACAAAATTGAGGATCAAGCATGCTTTGGGATTTAAACACTAGGGGTTTCACATTTGGTTCACTACCTAACCGAGACATATGCTTTACACCCTAGGGCCTTCGGTCATGGAAACAAATATGGATACTGTAGACTTCGGATCCATATGGGTTGTTGTGCCATTGAGTTTAGTTTTATAAGGTAAAATTAATACATTAATAGCGAAGATTAATTGCTAGAATTTCCTGTTATTGAATTGTTTTTTTCAAATGATTAAAAATAACAAATTGCCACATAATTGAAAGAAAGTAACATTGGGAATACCTCTAAACGCATTTTTGAAAATCAAAAATATGTTGAAATCACATCTTCATCCGGTCATTCTACCCCCTCAACTTCTTCGCGATTCAAAAGAAAGGAGGATAGTGTGGGGAATGTAGTAGAATTTCGGGAGAGATTCTTACATGTGAGCAAGAAAGGTATCTTTAATAATTACAAATCCTGTTTATAAGGTTTCTTAATCCATATTTTAAGTAATTATTATGTTGTCATGAAACGTTTCTCTCACTGCAAATAGGTATTGATTATTTAGGCTTCATGTAAACCATCTTTTGAATAAGTATTTTGACTGTGGAAACGTTAGATTCAAATTTAATGAGTACTTATTTGTTCTTCTCAAATAATGTTAAGCCACATTTAAATAAATGTGTTGCTGGAATCAGCTTTGCATTAAATCGTAAATGTTAGATATGTTATTATCATAAAAATAACAAATATCAGTTCTTAAGCCATACTTAGTTTTGCTTTGTGATGCTTCGATAAATACATTAAAATTATCCTAATGAAAAAAGGAGACCAGTGGCCTAAAGTTCCACAATTGTTTATCCTGACAGAGGGCGACGGAGTACGAAGCATCTGTACACTCTCCAGTGCAGGCGATGCCTGTTCATCTTTATATTTTGTCCAAGGACTAAAAGTCTTTTTATACCCTTTTTATATATATTGTGAAGTACATGTCTGTTTTCACGTTCCATAAGTAGTGACCACTAAGGTCACCCTATCTCAGCTAATCTGGATCCATAAACTGGGTACCAAGCTTGCTTGGGGAACTTAACACAAGTGGTATCACGTTAGGTCGACTTAAGTCACCAATGGTCACCTACGTCAGCTTAACGTGATTCATCTTGATTGAATTCCTCATGCATGCTTGGTGCCCAGTTTATATATCCACTGAAAAGACTGAGTCGACCTTTCCCAGCCCGAGGATTGAACTTCGGACCGGTGCGTTGGGAGCGCGATGAGGTACCACAAAGCCACCGGGCTTAAAAAGTTGTCTAAACACAGTTATATACAAAATCTAAGCATAGTTGCTAATTGTCTACAAGGGAAGAAACGGAAAATATAATGTGAGATATATATATATATATATATATATATATATAAATGTACTAACTTCATTAACACACAATAAACACTACAATATTTTTTCACTAACTAAAAATAAAGGAATTAAATTTCATAATATATATATATATATATAAGTAGTATATGGAGGGTGGCTTGAGAACACTCTAAAAATGCAATATCTTTTGCAAAATGAGACCTATTTTGCAAGTTCTATAGCTGTTTTTTGATAAAAATTTGCATAATTAGAGAATTTTGATTTTTAAAATTTAAACAAAAAAGTGTGTTTTTACTTAAAAAATGACGTCTTTTTCACTAAAATATGCAGTATTTTTAATCTTTTTAAGTTGTTTTTTATGAAAAATAGAGCTTTTTTTCACTTTCAAAATTTCAACAAAAAAATTTGACCTTCCATCGAAAAAATGATCACTAAAAATGCATTATTTTTATGTTTTTAAGCTGTTTTCGATAAAAATTGAGTTTTTAAGTTGTTTTATTATAAAAATTTGTGTTTTTGGATATTTAAACGAATGTTTTTATAAGAAATGCAAGGTTTTTTGAAAATATAAGATAAAAGCCGTTGTATGTGTTTTTTTAAAAAGATAAAGATTTAAACTTCTTCCAACTCGTAATCATAATATTTATCATTTATTTTACCTTTGTAATTAAACAGATATTTATTTTTATTTATTTTTTTAATTGCTCTTTCAGATAAATCACCATGGCAAGAACTTAAGTAAAATTCTTTTTCATTATCGTTTACTTCTAGTTTTGCAATTAATGAAGATCCAAATTTTGTTTTGATTTTTTTCAAAGATATCAAATTGTATTTTCCAACTTCTAAATCTCTCAATTTAAAAGTTTCAGGATATATATTCTTTTTGATGTTGTTGAATTCTTTCCATTTATGATATTTCATTTTATTAAATGATTTTACGTTTTCAAAAATATTTTCTAAAGATATTTATTTATAATGTAATAAGATGTTTCATCTACTAGATCAAGTGCTTTTTCTCTTATATCCTTATTTTCAACTTTTAAAATTAATTCTCTTATTTGATCAATATATTTCATTATTAAATCATCAAGTCCATATCTGTCATATATTTTATTGATTTCAATTAGCTCGTTAATTAATTTTGAATTCTCTATTATTTCTTCACTGATATCTAAGTGTTTTATTTCTTCCATTTATTACAAACTATTTTTTTGAACGGATTTCTTATACTGACAACATTTATATAGACTGCACATAGGACCTAATATTCTAGGACATTTAGGTACATCAATATCTACAGCTGGTATATTTAATTCTTCAAATATTTCTTTTTCAATTGTTCCTCCTTTATAAGCAAATCTACCACCATATTCATCATATAAATATTGTATATAATTTTTAACATTTTCATTACTAATCCATAAACTTTTATCGTCTGAATATCTTTTAAATCTTAGACCGTGAATTTCATGAGTGCATTTACGAACAATTTTCATTTCTTGTTCTGTTAATTCACAATTGGGTGTAAATACTTGAATTGTTTCAGCAATTGGTTCTGTTAAATGTGTCCAACTAATTTCTCTGATGATTTTTTTATCTGGAAGGATAAATCCTTGAATATTGAATATCAATGATATATCAGTCATTTTATTTTAAATGCATTTTTATAAATAATTTTAAAAATTGAGAATAAAAAATATTAAAGATATAAAGTTCTGAAAATATAAAATATTAAAGATATAAATACTGACGATATAAAATATTAAAGATATAAAATACTGAAGATATAAAATATTGAAGATATTAATATCCAAAGGGAACTGTGTTATAATCATCCAAGATTCTACGTTTATCAAATCCAAACATATATCTCTTATTTGATTTAGTACTTGAAATGTCTCTATTTTTTTCTGTATTTTAAATTGGTTAATTTCAACATCTATACAATCAGTTTCACCTGTAATTATTTTCATTCAGTTATCAAAATCTAACATTGTTTCACTCTGATAAGACATTTTAAATCCTTTCACTTTTCCATGTGCAGATCCATCATTAAGTATATATCCATAATCTTTACTAGCTCCAGATATCCAATATTTCATATATTTATCATTTCCAAGTTCATCTGTCCAATCTCCTAACATACATCCTGTTTCAATATCTTTGGTTCCATCATCTATATAAACAACGCTATCTGTATCGTAATATATAACTTTTTCTTTTAATTTATTTAACATTTTATATAATCGTATTCTAGCAGAACTGGTTGTAAATGCTGCTATATAAATATTTGTGTTAAAATTATTTTTCTCATATTGTTCTTTCATTTTGTAACTCATTTCTACGCAATCATCATTCATAAATACCATGTTTAAATCTTTTATTGTATCATCTAGTATAATTCTATAGAAATCTTCAATCTCCATTACATATTCAGTTTGTTTCATATTTTTTCGCTGTCCAAACTTTCCCCATAAGGAGTTCAAACATATTTTAGCTATAAATCTCAAACCTGGATTTTCTTCTATGTTTTCAATTTTATACCTAATTTCTCTTTAACTACCTTCTTATATTCCTTTTCATTTTTAAAATTATTTTTCCATTTATCACATGTTTCAAGTTTAATTTTTAAAAACAATTTTACGTACTCTTTGAATAATTCATTTGATTTATTTTCAAAGTTCCAAACTTCATAAATATTCATTATTTTATATCCTTTTTAATAGCTAATTTCATTTCATCTGTAGTCCAAGTACCTATAAAACATCCTTCGTTATCGCTGTGTTTACATTCTGAATTTCTGATAATGTAACATTCTTTAAATTTCTTCTTATTAAGATACGATTTAAAGTGTTTACGATGAATGGTTTCAGAACATGATCTACATAGTGAAAACAACAGTTTTTCCCCTTTATAAGGTAGTACAGGATTATATAATTTCCGAGGAGGTAGTACTTACATTTTATTAAACCATACCAATTTTTACTATATTTTTCAGGGTTAAATATTTTTATTAGGATGACCAACTGGATAATAATCAAAGTAATTAACTGTTGGATATAAAGAAGTTACATCTAGGTATCTTCCTTTTCATTCGTTTTAAATTCATATTTTTAATTTAGTGGGTTCACATCTACCACCATAAAAAGCATCTCTAGGATTTAGAGGTTCGATGAATTCTCTTTTCCATTCTTTTTCATGTATTTTTTCATATCTTTATTATTGTCAAAGCACATTCCCATATAGTTATTAATTCATATCCTTCTTTCATTATTTTCTTATTAATCTTTTAGTTCTTTCATATAAATCTTGCATCAACATTTGATTTTTAAGATTTATTTGTGTATAGAAAAAACAATTTTTACATCCATGCCAATAACAGCCATGGAATTGAAAAACTGTATTTTCATGAAATCCATCAACTTTATAAGTTTTATTTCCTAATTTCAATTTTTTCTCTCCTCCATTCAAAGCATGTTGAATATTAATATTTTCCTTTTTTGAAATATATTATAACCAAGCAATTTTGATCTTTATGAATTGTATCATTATCTATAGCTATAGTATCTTTTTTCAAGAATTTATCTCTGTAAATACCCATGCACACACCTGCTAACGTTACATATTTAAAGGGATCTACATTAACAGTTTCTAAAAATAATCTTCTCAATTCCAAGCATCCTTTTCTCAAAATATCTACATCTGATCTACAATATTTTATAAATTCTTTTTGAAAATCAAATGTTTCATTTTTAACAGAGTTATACCATTTATTAAAATTATTTCTTTCATTAATAACCATTGTATCATATCCATAGTAATATTTATCAGGATATTTACCAACATAATTTTGATTACTTTTGGTATTAAAAAGATGTGGAAAGTATCCCTTAGCTAATTCAGTTAATCCAAACGTTTTTGGAAATTTTTTAAGTGGTATCATTGTGAAATTTATGGAATCAATAAATCTTATATTGTAAGCAGGCGAATGCATATAAGTTAATTTATTACCTTGGTATATAGTAAATACTTTGATGTTATTTTTGAAGCAATATTTAGCTAAAAATTGAAAATCAAATCCTTTTCCATAATGAGCTAAACAGGTATATCCATAATGATTATCTTTAAATAACCAACTACAAAATTTATTTTCATCTTTGAATATTTTCTCTTTACCTTCATAATCATGACATATTAATAGATTAACTTCATGAATTCCAGTTTCTTGAACTGTTTCAAGATCAAAGAATATATATTTTTCAGTGTAATTGAATTTACATTTTTCACACCAATCTTTTTGATCTCGTATGAAAGTAGGACACTTCTGTTTACACATACCTCCTTTTGAACTCTTTTGTTTCATAAAACATTTATGATCATTCATTACCCATCTCCAACAATTTTTACATCTCAATTCACCACATTTATGATCCTTACGTTTTATTTCTAAGCTACTTATATTTCTTTTACACTTTAAACATTTCCATAATATTTTACAAACACTATAACCTTTATCATCTTTCGTTTTGTGATTTTCAAAACATTCTTTACCTGTAAATTTTCTATTGCATTTATTGCAAAATATTTCATCTCCTTTACAATCAGAATTTTGAACAAAACATCTATTACATTTCAAAGGACATTTGTGACGATTAGTTTTCTTAGATCCTATTTTACAGTAATTAAAATAATGATCTTTACCTAAAAATCCTGTATAGTGGAAGTAATAACATTAAAATGATTTTGAATCTTGTATACGTAAATGCATGTAGATTTATATTCTCCAGAATATAAATTTTGATTACAGTTTTCTCTACAGTAAATATTAATTTGAATATCTAAGAATTGTTCAAATATTTTAACCTCTTTCTAAGCTGCATATTTCTAAAGGAATATTACATAAATTATGTAGTTTTACAGCTAAGGTTTTTGTAATAAACGGCCTTTTTCTAATATATGTTATATCATTTTCTGTTAGTTTTTGATGATTTAATTTATCACATAATAATTTTGGATTTTGAACAGCTAGAGCAGTGACAATAGATCTAGCTAAGCATATATTATCATTATTTTTTATTTGACAAATACTTCTCTTCTTTGAAGGATCTGTTTCTGAATACATTCTTAATGATTTATGCCTACCTCCTTCTGGTAGTTCAATTACATGAAAATCAAAAATGCATTCAGTTATATCAAGTTCCTTATATTCAATCTTATTATTTAATGTTTCTAAATATACTTCGTAAGCATCTTTAGTAGACATCATTTTAGGATGAAAAGGAGCACTTAATTTTGGATTATGCACAATTATATCAACTTTACCATTTATATTTCTTATAGCTTTTCTAAATAAATCTGATAAGATATTAAAATATTGTACAGGTTTAATTTTATTAATCTCTACAATCTTATAAGATTTTCTATGAGTCATATATTTCTTTATATATTTACCTTTAATTTCTACAATCTCATAATCAGAGTTTAAATAACTCATTCAGTTTTACTTCTCTTTTAATTTTTTTATTTTTCACAGGTTCAAAATCTTTAGTATCTTTTATTAAATTTTAAATTATATGAATCAAATAATTTTTAATATTTTCTCTTCTCTTTGGATATTTAATAAATATTTTCTTTTTAAGATCTAAATAATCATAAGTATCTAAATCCAATATATCTGTTAACACTTGTTTATAATTTCCAGTTTTTCTAATATATGATATTATAGATTTAATAATATCATTCTTCGATTTACTTTGCTTTTATTTTTAAATCTTTTATAACATTTTTTCAACTTTTGAATACTCAAAGTACTCAAAGCATTTTCAATGTGAACAAAAGCCATACTTGTATTGAAATAAAAAACAAGAAATTTTTTATTTCTATTTATTAGAAAGTAATTTTATAAAGGGATTTCAAAAATAGAATTTTTTATTTTCTATTTATTAGAAAGTATTTTTATAAAGGGATTTCAAAAATAGAATTTTTTATTTTCTATTTATTAGAAAGTATTTTTATAAAGGCTTTTGAAAAAATAAAATATTTTAAAAGATGTTAATATTTAATATTTAAGATTTCATTAGCAGCAATTATATCTGCTAACAATTTTTTGTGTATTTTGCTTTTCTCATGTCTGGCGCGATGCCATAAGGTGTAGTACCTGCCACAAATACAGCGCTCAGATTGAGAATAAATAGCTTTGGTACATTGGATACAACGAGTCATTCTTTTCTTAATATGCATATAAAATTCTTCTTCATTCTTTTTTATTTTACAATCTCTACAAATCATATCCATTTATTATGGTTTATTTTTTTAAATGGAAATTGTAATTCTGATAATAACATTAATTTTAAAATTATTATTTCATTTTTTCTCCTTGAGTAGAAATACTTAATATTATTTATGTTTTGAATAATTTTTAATTAGCTATCTATAAAATCAAAAATTTCTAATTATTTAAAAATGCTAAAAACTCATTCCATTCATTTTTATTTTCTTTAACTTTTAAATTATTTTCTATTCCAAAATATTCACAAATCTTTTTCATGATATACAAATATTTTATAGTTTTTTTGTAATAATTAAAATCTAAATATTTGTAAAACATTTCATCAGCTTGTAATGTAAAATTTAAATTATGTTTTCTTTTTAATTGTTTGAAAAAATTTATCCTACTTACATATCTTTGTTTTAAATGTTTAGATATGTCAACATCATAATAATATTCATCTTCAGATGAGTCATATGTTATATTTTTATTTTTAATCGAATTAAACACTTTATTACATTCAGTAGGTATTTCTAATTCAATTTTGGCATCATCTGAAAAATATGAAGGTTCTACTTTAATTGCATCATTAAGTATATCCATTTATTTATATTGTATTTATATCTATGACAACGTCCTTTTGAGAAGTAATATTTTAGAGGCTGTGTTTCACGGCGTCTGAATATATTTTTAATTGACATTTTTAAAGAGCGTCTATTAGACGCCCTTTAAAATCATAATTTAATTTGTATATTATCCCTTAAAATTATTATTTAATTTGTATACGACCCCCTCAAAATATCAATTAAAACATTAATTAATTTAATTTGTATACGACCCCTTAAAATTTTAATTAACTTAATTTGTATACGACCCTTTAAAATATCAATTAAAACATTAACTATTTTAATTTGTATAGGACCCCTTTAAAATTTTAATTAAATCATTAATTAATTTAATTTGTATACGACCCCAGAAAATTAAAACTTTAATTATTTTTTAATATCATAAAAATATTCAAGTGAATTCATTTTATCCCAGTAGAAAAAGTTTTTTCACGTTCAACAATTCTGAAAAAAAGTGAGCGTACCAAAAAATGTTTGAATTCGTGCTACCTATCTATGTATACCGTGCCGTTCCACCGTACCGTACCTCTTTTTTCGGTACGGTGACGTTTCATTACGTCAAAATATCATGGTTTCAAAATTTTGATTGTGTGAGTTATGAGATAAGACGTATTGCACAAGTGTTTACGCACTTCATGACGCTGTATAGATAAGGATTTTGTTGAATCATTTTTGGAAAGCATATAAGGAAAGGAAATAGGTAGCTGTTTAATTTTTATCGTGCTTTCTTTAAGAGATGGAGCAACAACAGGATATAGAAATGCGAGAAGCTAATAATTTAGCTGACTCTAGAATTAAATTATTTCTAGATGAAATTTATCCAAAGAGTTAATTGATTATTATAATAGAAAAAGTGATAGCCGGAATTCCGACCATCACTTTTTAAATATTAAAAAAGGAAATAAAGATGAAAAATATAATAAAATTATATCAGGTACATATGTACCAGAAGAATTGATTTTAAGTATATCTTTATGGATTTCTAATGATTTTTATGATAAAGTTTATTTAATAGTTAAAACTTATTATGTTAATGAATTCAATGAAAAATATAAGAATGATAATGAAAAATGCAAAAGAAATTGAAAAAGATACAAATTAAAATGAATCATTTAAAAACTCAAAATAGAAAAATATAAAGATGATGTAGCTCCTAAAACTACACAACCAAGAAAATTAAATATGTTTGTAATTATTCAAAAGAATAAAAAAGATTCAAAGTATCCATATTATGCTATTAGATGTCAGCGTGGATTGTATAAGAAAACTTTTAGAGATTTAAAAAATAAATATCCCGAAATGACTATTGCACTAGAAATTCAATATAATCCAAATACTATAAATCTATTCAATAGAATGAAAGAAAATATTACATACATGGAAACATATTTCAATCATTTAAAATTACGGGAACATAATATCGAAAGACTTAAAAATGATATTGATAAATTGATTCCTAAATTAGAACGTCGGTGAATTACCGACGATACTCTTTACATCTATCCAACTATTATATTCATCTGGATAATTTAACCACTTTACAAATAACTTGTTTCCTTTCTTTTTTATTATTTTCAATTTTATATACATTATCTTTTTATCATATTTAACTAATTCATTTTCATAATAAGTGCCTTTGATTTCTTCGTTGTTTAAATCTCTTATTCTATAGGTAATTGGATCTGTTTTTAACACTTCAGATATTATAAAAATTTCACCTGTAAATGTAGGATGATAACCTCTTGTAAACGTTTCTTTATATTTTGAAATTCTTACTTTATCACCTTCTTTAAATTTTGGTTTTTTGATTATCTTTTTAACATACAAATTATTATATACAATATTTTCATTTTCTTTTTACTTGCTTCAGTTGGTGTCATTTTAATAGATCTATGATAAGAGTTATTATAATTGTAAACTAATTTATCTAATACATCTATATATCGTCTTGTATTATTAGCTGCTAAATATTTTCTTATTTTTAAATTTAAAGTTCTATTGAATCGTTCAACTACTGAGCATTTAATTTCTGTATTATTATTACCAAACCACTGAATATTATTTTCTGAAAACAATTTCTGCGTTAAAGAAGATAAGAACTCCAAACCATAATCAGATTGAATATTTAACGGTTTTCTCTCTTTGAATATCTTTTTAAAAGCATTTGATACTTCTTCACCTGTTTTTCTTTTAATTGGAACAGCCCATGCATATTTACTAAATATATCTATAACAGTTAATATGTAATTGATACCATCATTATATTTACTAAATGGTTTTATGAATAATAAATCTGCTTGCCATTGATCATCAATATGAGATACATAAATCCTTCTTCTTTTAAATTTTCTATTAATTGGTTTTATATCTTGTAGATACATCTTGAGTATGAAGAAAATCAGTAATATCTTTTTGAGTAAATTTAGTTTTTCTTTTTAACTCATTGATACCACAATAACCTTTTAAAGGATCATAATATATATCTTTTAAAGTGTCATTTGTTTTTAAAAAAACACTTTTCTTTGAATTACAATTGACACAAATTCCTTTCATCATAGGTTTTCCATTTTTTGGATGTAGTAGTTATAACGTCTTTACTATCTGTATGAGTTTTACATTTTAAACAATAAATGAGTGAACCCATTCCAAATGTCTTTTTTGCTTTAATGATTGGATTAACAATTCCTCTTTCTAATCTTTCACGAATTGTAGGATTTGGAATTTCATCTAATTCTTTTAACATATTTGTATCACATATTTCATTTCTTGTTTTAGTATCTTTATTTTTTAAATAACAAATATCATGTCTATAAGCAGTTTCATCAACTCTGTTAATTGGTTTGCTCCATTCTTTGTATGATAAATCTGGATTTAATCTTGTTTTTCCATGTAGTAATTGAGTTCCAGGACCCGTAAATGAATGTCCAGGTAGATGCATTTCAAATGGTAAATTATTAATTGATTTATTAATAACACCTTTTCCATTTTTGCATTTGCAATTCTTTTTATTACACATTTATTTAGATATAAAATTATTTATCAACATACTTATAACCATTTAATTGAGTTTTCTTTATATATTTTTCTATAGGAAAATATTGTAAATTTTGAATATATTCATCTTCTCTCATATACACTTCTTGTTC
This sequence comes from Latrodectus elegans, assembly GCA_030067965.1. Taxonomy (NCBI): domain Eukaryota; kingdom Metazoa; phylum Arthropoda; class Arachnida; order Araneae; family Theridiidae; genus Latrodectus; species Latrodectus elegans. The sequence goes on from JAHZMJ010000037.1 coordinate 82,947, forward strand.
AGTCAAACTATTTGATTTCAATAAATTTAATAACTGCTTATAAAATTTATAAGCTTGTTTGTATTCACTCTTTTTAGCAGAGATATTTAAAGACTTATCAATTATTTCAATGACACCTGCTGTTACACTCAATGCTGATAAGGGAAGAAAAACGAATCCAGATAAACCAGATGCGCTGAATAAAAACTTACTAACTGATAATGAAACACTCAATTTATTCATCAATTGATAAGACTTTCGATAGATATAAACTCTCTTTTCCAAATATTCTTCCATTTATAAAGGCTGAAAATTTCTTCGATATCTCATATTTATATTTACTAAATCCAACATAAAGAAATCAAAACGTTTTTGAATTGCTTTCCTGTATAATTTCTTAAATTCTTCATTAGTAAGATTTCCATCAATTTCTCTAATTATCTGTTGGATTTCTCTTGGTTGTAAGCTAAAGAAAATAAAATAATTACAATTCTTTCTTATATTAATAGGAGTAGAATAATATGATTGACTCAGATAAATAATGGATGCATTTTCTTTCTTCCTCTGATAAACAATTCAGCTATATCGCTTTGATCTTTTTCAGTTATACAATCATCAAAAATTACTAGATTTTTCATACATGGATCTAAATCATCTACTTTTATGAATTCTTTGGAATCAGAAGAAAATAATACTTGTTCTTTTTATATTTATTAAACAATTCCAACAATAATTCTTTTCTCTTTATGTTTTTACAATTTACAATATCTTCTCTTTCTATGTCATCAAACATTGCAAAATTTTCTTGCAGTGTAATATATTTTGGTTCATAAACATCTTTAGCACATACAAACAAACCATCAAATTTCAAATAATCATATATTAAATTAACAAGCAAATTAGTTTTTCCAGATCCTGAACTGCCTACAATTAAAAGTCTAAAGGATGTTTTGGTAATGAAGGATTTTGATTTTCATCTGTAAATTCTTCAGGTTCTGTATAATCTTTTATTTTTATCATTTATTTATTTTTAAAATATCTACTCGGAGTAAAAATAATCTACTCGGAGTAAAAATAATCTACTCGTTGTAAAATAATCTACTCGTTGTAAAAATAATCTACTCGTTGTAAAAAATGATCTACTCGTTGTAAAAATAATCTACTCAGAGTAGAAAATTATTTAACTGATAAATAAATGGATATTATTGAACGTGAAAGAAATAAAAAATTAAAACAACAGATTAGAAATGAATTAGAATTAATAAAATTACAATCTGAAAAAAGAAAAAATAATGAAGTTAAACTTGAATCCGATTTAGGTATTGAAAAATCATTAAGAGAATTTCATAAACCAGTAATTAAAAATTACAAGACCAAGAAATTTCAAGAAAACAAAATCTTGATAGTATTCAATATGCTATAAAGATTTAACAGATAATATGTCTTTTTCTACCTCAACATGAATCATCTAAACATTTGGACTATTCTTCAGATGCTGGAAATTTAATGGATAAAGCTGAGGGTATAATAAAATTGAATTTTAATAAAGATTTAGATTTTGATTTACTTAAAAATGAAGGATTAGAATTGCCTTCTGAGCTATTAAATAAAACAGATGAAGAGTTAGATGAAATAATTAGTATAGCAAAATCTAAACGAGATGATTATAAAGACTTAAAGGAAATTTAACTAAAAACAGAAATTATGAAACTAATGAGAAGAAAAACAAAAAAATACAAGATAAAATAATAGAAGCCGATGCTAACATGAATGGATTAAAACTGTATATAAAAGCATTGAATACTCTTAAAGCAGGAAATGAATATATAGGCAGTGGTATAAACAAATTAGATGAATTAACAAATAAAATATGCAAAGGCTCTAAGTCTAAAAATTATATAATCAAATAGTTATTATTCTAGATAAACTTTTAAAAGAAGGAACATTAACAAATGATTATGTAAAAGAATATTATAAAAAATTTTTACTTTAAATAAATGTATGTAACAAAAAAAGTTTATTTGAGTGATAATCAAATTTCAAAATTAAAATCTGGATATAAAAAAGGAGAAGAAGTTTCCTTGCAAATAGATAAAAGTAAAACTCCTAATTATGATTTACATCTTACCAATACACAAATCAATCAAATTGCTAAAGGTAAAAGAATTACAATAAGTAAAACTCAGTTACAAAAAACTGGAGGATTTTTACCATTCCTGATTCCCATTCTGACATCTTTAGGTCTTGGAGCTGCTAGTAGTGCAGCAGGATGGGGTACTAAAAAATATTAGATAAAATTTCAGGATCTGGAATTAAAAAAAAACGTTGTGGAAAGGGGGTTTATCTTCCCTCGGAATATCCAACAAAATAATAGAAGAAAATATGAAAAACGAAAAAGGATTTAGAGGTACATTTTACTATAGATATGCTACCTAAAAATATAAGAAAATTTGAAAACGGAATTATTAATTTAGATGTATCTACAGGAAGTGGAACTCATTGGGTTTGTTATTATAATGATCCAATATATGATTTTGTAGAATATTTTGATCCCTTTGGAGAATATGAGTTTGAAAAAATAAAAATAAAAAATGATTTTCTTCCTAAAAATATAGTCAATTATTTAAAATCTTCAGGAAAAGAAATTCGTTATAATTCTAGTTTTTTACAACAACTCTACATCTGTAAAATGTGGTTTATATTGTATGAAATATATAACTAGAAAGAAATAAAGGTAAATCCCTATTGATGTATTATATTCATTTACTCAAGAACCTAGTATTTCCTAATGAGAAAAATTGTTACTTATAAATAAATGAAGTACCTCATTTTAGATTCTAAAAATGCTAGTAAATCAGAAGATTTTACAATTGAATATTCCAACCCTTTTAATTTTAAGGAAATAGCTCTTCAGTCATTTTCTATGTACATTTCTTGGAATAATATTACTGACAAAAATAATAAATTTTCATATTTTGATGGTAAGAAATGGATAGATTTCACTATTCCAAATGGTCATTACAGTATAAAAGGTTTGAATCGTTACATGGTTAAATACTTTGGAAATGATCCTCCAATATTATTTGGAATTATAGAAAGAAAGACAAAGATTTGCAATTAAATTGAAAGATCATTATAAAATTGATTTATCCAAAAGTGAATTGTACAAAATTTTAGGATTTGGAAGCAAAAAATATATGAAGATGCAGAACAAGAAGGAAAATATATAGCAGATATAGCGAATGGAAATGATAATATTTACATTCATTGTGATATAGTAAATGGTGCTTATATAAATCACTTTCAATCTGATGTGATTTACTCATTTACAACCACAAATCCTCCTGGAAGTTTATATTCTAAAGAATTTGAGAAACCTATATTTTTCCAGTTAAATCTGATTCCATACATAGAATTAGAATGAAAATTACAAATCATCGAGGTGAACTAATTGATTTAAATAGACAAGAAGTACAGTATAGATTTATAGCTAAATAAATGAATAAACACGGATTGTACAGAAAGAGTAAGAAAATAGAAGGAAGAGGTTTCTTTTCTGATTTAATAGAAAAAGCTAAACCTATTATAGAAGAAAAATCTAAAGATTTCATAATAGAAAAATCAAATGAGATTTTATCAAAAAAGAAAAAACATGGTGCAGGATTGAAAATTTTTTATCCTAAATAAATGAACAAAATTTATGATTTGAGTGATACCAGTTATTATTATAATAACAGAAATTAGAAAGCTTTGAATATAGAGAAATTAAACATGAGAATAGAGATAAAAAATAATCCCTATGAAAATGCTACATATAATTTCTTTATAAATGATACAAATGCTAATATATTATATTCTGAAGGTTATCTGCAACAAGAAATTAAAATTGTAAAAAAGTGATGGAAGCAATATAAATAACGAAAATATTACTTTTGTAAATGGTGGTAGGTTTAATTAATTCGAGCAGATTAACAATAGGAAATACTGAAATAGAATCTACTATTAATTATAAAGCAATCATGAATCAAGTTTTAGGATTGATAAATTTCACACCTGATTATTCAACATCAGGAAGCTACTAATATGTTTTCTATATGGATACTTCTGAATATGCTGACAGAGATAATTTCAAATATAATGGAACTTTGGTGGATGCAACTAAAATTACTGATTTTTATGATAACTTTAAAATGAATGAAAAATATAATGATGGATTTGCAAAGAGATGGAAATTCACTAAAGGTAGTCAAACTGTAAGAATATGGATACCATTAAAATATATATTTGATTTTTTCAGAGAATATAGAAAAGTACTTACAGGATTTCAAATTAAAATAGAAATTCAAAGAAATGATAGTAAAAAATATGTTATATACAGATATTCAAAATCCTGATTTCAAAGCAGTTGTTGAAGACTTATCTCTCTGGTTACCATATGTTAGATTTAAAAATACAGCTGCTGTAAAATTCAATCAACTAAAATTATCTGATACTCCAATAGAAATAAATTGGGATCATTATAATATTATCAAATCAAATTTATTTAATAAAAATGCTAGTGGATCTTATAATATTCCTGCAACATCTGATGAAGTTTTTAAGTTTATACGTCATTCCTCAATATGATGAAAGAAATGAAACATATGAACCAAAACAACATGATGTTTGATCACTTGGATATGACAGAATGCTGGTTAATGATTAATAACATAAAAGTTCCAACAGTAAGTTATTTCATGGATTTCAATAAAAAACATTATAATCGAATATATGCAGCTCTTTTAGAAGCAGGAATGAACAATATAAATGCAGAAACAGGGTGCATGATAAGATTATTCAAATTTTAGTAAATATCCTATAATTTGTTTCAATCTAGAGAATCATGAAAATTACACAAACCTGAATAATTTAATGATCGAATTCAATTGGAGGTTGAAAAATAATACCACCAAAAATTACTTTTTCTACTTCATTTTTGAAAGAAAGGAACAAATGCTCCATGAATATGAAATCTGAAGAAATAACTATGATTAAAACATTGAAAGCATAATGAGTTTATTACATTAATAAATGACAGCTTATTATCCTTTGTTTGATGATGAAATAAAAGAAGGACCTCAGGTCCTCCAGGTGTAGGATTTAAATTAACAAACGATGGAAATTACGATATAGAAAAAGAATTTAAGAAATGTAAATGAACCAAAATTATTGAATGATTCAGCTACAAAATCTTATGTGGATAGAATTCATGAACATTTTAAAAATGATGTTAGAAATTTATCAGATGCTTCTCTTATTCATTTACAAAATGAAAACTATAATGCATAACATAAAAGAATTTCAAATGTGTCAGATCCAATAGATTTACATGATACAGCTAATATGAATTATGTAAATAAAATTGTAAAAGAATTAGAACAGAAAAGTTTAATACATTCAGCTCAAGGTAGTTTTGACGCTAAAGATAAAATAATTAGCAATATAAAAGATCCTATAAATGAAAAAATTGCTGTTAATAAACGTTACTCGGAAAACAATGCATTAGTTTTGAAAAAAAAAAGCTTTTGATGTTAATAACAAAAAAATAATTAATATTCCAACTCCTACTGATAAATACGATGTGTGTAATAAATATTATGTAGACAGAAAAACACTCATCAATAATAAAAAGAGTGATAATATATTAATTAGAGATAATGATGGATTATATGTACCTTCTTTAATTAAAAATGGTGTGTATAATTTTGGAAATGTAAGACTTTCAAGCGTTGCAAATCCTGTTATAAATAAAGATGCCGCAACAAAAGAATATGTCGATTCTCAAAATTTCTATGCTACTATTAAAGAGAAATATGCAACATATCATACAGGAGGTTTTAGACCTGTAGAATTCAATTTAATGAGCTCTAAACTACTAGAACCTGATTTAAAACTAGTAACTAATATGCATATGAAAATTACAATTTTTTTGAAATCTGAAAATCGTACACATAGTCCTTTAATACAATTACAAATTGGAGAAGAATTTATATTTACTAGACCTTTAACAACTGATACCGAATCGGTTACATGCTTTGCATATGGTAAAAGAAACGATCGTGATAAATTATCAATTGGTAGTGATGGTCAATCAAATAAATTAAAATCTTTCTTGCATATAGAAAAAAATAGATTTTCTTTAAAAAAACACATGCAATGGCTTTTATCTTATATTTTCAAAAAACCTTGCATTTCTTATAAAAAAAAACATTCGTTTAAATATCCAAAAAAACACAAATTTTTATAATAAAACAGCTTAAAAAACTCAATTTTTATCAAAAAAACAGCTTAAAAACATAAAAATAATGCATTTTTAGTGATCATTTTTTCGATGGAAGGTCAAATTTTTTTGTTGAAATTTTGAAAGTGAAAAAAAGCTCGATTTTTCATCAAAAACAGCTTAAAAACACTAAAAATACTGCATATTTTAGTGAAAAAGACGTCATTTTTTAGTGAAAAACACACTTTTTTGTTTAAATTTTAAAAATCAAAAATGCTCTATTTTTGCAAATTTTTATCAAAAAACAGCTATAAAACTTGCAAAATAGGTCTTATTTTGCAAAAAATATTGCATTTTTTGAGTGTCCTCTAGCCCCCCCCCATATACTACCTATATATATATATATATATATATATATATATATATATATATATATATATATACATAAAATCTATAAATGTATATATTTAATAAATTAATAAATAATTCGATTCAATATATCTTACACTTTGACTTTCAATTGACCCTAATTACTGCAATTTTATTTAAAAAATTTCTTCCAAAACAGAAGAAAAATTACCACCAATTTATGCTGTTATTCTCTAACAGAATCCCAAATAGCTTAAAAAGAAGAATACAGTTTTACGTCAACAGAGTGTTGCAACCGTAACATAGCTTCAAATGTCAATAAACGTTCTGTCTACATATATTTTGCAGTCAGACGAAAGTAAAATATTGTTTTACAAATAATGTCTGCAACGATATTTCATGCTAAAACAAAACATTTTCAAACTTTGGTGACCAATGTCTAATCATTTTGCACCAAGAAGCGCAGAAAATGTAATTGTTTAAGTCAACATTATAATCAAAACTTTACTTATAATAATTCACTAATTATAGTAAAGTGCTATTGCTTTCAAAGTTCAAGAATACAGTTTTTATACACATGTTCACACTATGAAATATAAATATTTCATATTATTAGGTAACTTTTGATTTATCTTATTGCAGCATTAAAACTGTGCATTTTATATGCCTCAAAGATGTATAACTATTCTATTTTATTAGGTATTGATTTAAGAAGAATTGTTTGCCATAGTTATTGAATTAAATGATCATTTATGAAAAAATCCTAAAAATTTTACATTATATAAAAAAAAATGGTTTTTCAATTATGAGTCTTTTAGAAATTTCATATATTATGATTATGTATTAGTTAATGTATGACCATATATGTCAATAATTATGGTTTAAGGACGAATTTCAAACTTAATGATTCTTGTTAAACAGAAAATGAATCCATAAAAGAAAACTGTTTGGTTAAACAATACGTTCATTTATAAAGTTATGATAAATATTTCTATATCATGCATAATAAAATTAATTTCTTAATGAATTTTCATAAAAAAAATGTTAAAAATAAATATAGTTTATTTATATATTTTTTTCAAGAAATTAAATTGTTAATATCAAATTGTATTATTAGTTATTAAATTATAATTTCACTGCATTGATATGTTCGTCTGTTTATTAAAATTAATGTCAAAAATAATCCTTAATTAAAATCATAGTCACCAAAAATTATGTTATAAAATAATAGGTCTGATAAAACAATTGAGATATGCGAAATATTTAGTATATTTATTTATAAAGAAATATGCTCTTCATTTTCTTATATGTATAGTTAGCATTTACAGTTATTAATATAAATATTTAAAGTTTAAGACCTTATTTCTGGGTTTCAGCTTTATAAAGCTAATGATGGAGATAATGAAATTTTAATACCATTGAAAAGGATGTCTACAACAAATTCTGTTGAACCCAAAATTTATTTGAATCATCTTTTGTCAATAGTTAAACAGCAGCAAGGTTTAACGATAATTTAAATTGATTTAAGTTGACTGTTTACATCATAAACCTTTTTAAATATACTTATAAAAAGAAATGTTTCCGCAAAATAATAAAGTGAATTCAGTATTTTGCTACTTTTTAAAAAGTAATTAAAATGCTATTTATTCTCTTTAGCTCAAAGTTAAAAAATTTAAAGTATCTTAAATTAATAAAGATTTGTTTCTTATTTTTGAACAAAAATGAAAAGAATACTATAAAGAATTTCAATCGAAATATAAAATGTTTGATACATTACTAAGAAATTAATTTACTCCTTCATATTACTTCTTTGTTTATAATTAAGTTTTGGAATTGCTCTTCAAAACAATAAAGGATGAAATGCCCCTTTTCCATTGATTTGTAGTTATTATTTAATTATATTAATATAGTGTCGTTCTGAAAATTCCTTTGTTGAGTAATTCAATTCTTACGTTCATCTTTATAAATATCTAAGGTTAGAACACCTTTAAACATTTTTACATTTTCAGTTGCAAATTAAAAAAACTTTGAAATACTTAAGTTGATGACACGCTATTTATTTTTCTCAGTCTCCCATTTAAATTCTTTTACTTTACAAAATGCCAGTTTAAATGCGCTTTATTAGTTACATTTTATATTTTGATTACTTTCAACCGTATTTAAATATTTTTCTTTAAAATGTTACTTCAAAAACGTGTTACATTATAATGTTATTTAATGCATATAACATTTATTTTTGAATTATATTTTTATGGAAATTAAATATTAATAAATTATTTTTATCACTTTGATAACAAATTTTATTCATAATTTAATTTTTATAATAATGCTTTAAATGTTCAATCTATGCTACATAATATATTTCTTAGGTGTAAGTTTAGCAAAAGTATCCGGATGAAGTTATAAAATATTGCGATTTATTCATTATGGATTAAAAAAGTAAAAGTTTAAATTGATGATAAGTTAGCTAATTAATAGTAATAACCAATTAGTTAAATTGATATTAAATAATAATTTACTATAAGTAATTTTTCAATGGATGTTGTTGAGGCATAAAACAAAATAATATAAAATATGTATTTTATCTTTAAAAGTAAAGATTATTACATAAGTTACATTTGTATTAGCAACAAATTTAAGATTATTTCCTTATCGATAAAATAGCGTGTGTGTTCGCATGTAGTCAATGAAACTTCCTTCAATTTCCTTCCCTGCAATATAACTAATTTAATACAGAACTACAAGTAAACTTCAAAAAACTTTTAAAAATAATTAAAAGAAGTGCTTATTATTTTTGAATTTGAATTGAATCCGTTAGAATTCAATATTTTAAAATAATTTCATAATCTGTATATTAAATTATTTGTTCATAAAAGTAAAATTAATTAAATTTATAGAGCCTTTTAGTGCATCGATTTATGAATATTATTACTGAGCAAATTTACTAATGAAGCTTCAGTTTATTTTTATTTGGGCTTGATTATTTGAACCTCTGTGTAAAATAATTTAATTAAGTATTCAATTTATTTATTTTAAAAAAAGATTTATGTATGCAAATTACGGAAAAAGGAATTTCTTTGATAAATGTTATTTATAGAATCTAAAAGATAAAAAAAGTATATAAAATTTCATTGTGTTAATTATATTACATTACACTTTATATTGCTTAAAACAAAAATCAATTTCAATAAGCTGATATTTTTTAAAAGAGTGCATTTTCAAATAACATCATAGTAATAATTCTAGAGTATCAATTAAATTAAGAAAAATGGTTAATTCTTAAAATTTTAGCAATCTTTTAAAATTAAAAATATTAAAAATGATGAAAGCTGGGAAACCAGGAGTTGCAATATCATTGTATCACACATATTTCCCTTTTCTCTTTAAATTATAAATCTTTTTCTAATAACATTTTTAATGAAAGAAATTAAATTTTAAATTCTTTTCATACAAATATAAGCTACGTATTTATTGAACAAGGTATTCCTTATAATCATAATGTCAGATTATAAATTTCCTTTAAATTTTTGATTTATGAGTTTTTTTGACATAATATTGATATTCATTTAAAAATGAAAACCTTTTGAGTAATTTGAATTCTTATATTTCCGGATATCTAATAATCAAATAGTTGAGTATATAGAGAATATTTTCAATATGGTTAAATCTGTTTTACTAACATTGATTTCAGTTTGATGAAATTTTCCAACACTCTCTATATTTCCAAATAATTTATTTGTTACTTTTACCTTTAATTGCACAAAATATGTAACATTTTCAAATTTTTAAAAATTTATATGTTATGCCTAGAATAAGGTGCGGTATATGATATTCAAATATGCTTTATTTCATTTCAATGTTTAATATTTATAACTATATCTTCATATCAGTAAATTTTACTATACCAACACTGGCATAGCAAAATATAATTTCTTAACATAGCAATCTAAAATGATCTTATCACAGTAGAAATATATGTAAAGAAATATATAGAAATTAAATATATGTAAAAGTTTTTGTACAAGCCATAAGGAAATAATCGGATTTGCATAAGAAATTTACATCAAATTCACTTAATTCTATATAGAATAAATAAATAGTTCCAAAATGAAGTTTAGAAAGCAAGTTTGTTAATTAAAATAATTTTAAAACAAGTTAAGTTAAAAAAAGACTTTTTTATGGATAAGCGAATAAAGTTTAGACATATAATTATTGGTTACTTGTTTTATGTATATATTTAATAAATTTATAACATAGGTATAAGCAGATTTACAGATTGCTGATTTGCAAGTACTTCTATGGAGTAGCAAGCATAAAATTATTATTGGAAACCAGATGGAGATTCGTAAACTTATAATTTGTTTATCATTGATGTAATTGCTGAAAATCATCGAATAACACAGGGATAAAAATGGATATTTTTTTAAAAAAATTTATGTATTATCCTTGTTTTCTTCAAATTTGGAATTTTTAAAGCTTTTTAACCTTGCAAAGATTTTAAATGTTATTAGTATGTATATAATTAATTTCATAGAAAAAGCACACATTTAAAATACCATTAAGTTACTAAAATTACTATTTCCTTTAGGCTTAATTTAAAATTAATATTTTATGTACAATATTAATTTTTTCGAAGAACTGGTTGTGTTAACTTTTAAATAACTTGCCTTGATAGAATAATGGAAACCATACGATTGCCTTAAATTTGAAAACTTATTTCTCTACGCAAATTCGTCAGGGTTAGTTTTATTTGACATTTAAATGTAATTTTTGCAAAATGAGAGAAATATGTTATCAGATTATGTTATTGGCAAATGTCCCAAACATATCGATTAAATACGTGCCTTTTAGATTTAATAAAAACAACATTAAAAAAATTAATTTATAAACTTTGCTTTTGACTATAATAGTTTATTTAAATAAGTGATAAAATTTAGTTTTATTGTAATGCATATAATTTATAGAATATCATAGAAAGAGATAAATGCAGAGCAAAAATAAATTGATTCTCTCTCTTGATCTACTTGTGTGCAAACCCTGAAGTGAAACCATTTTAAATATATGAATTTTTCTCAACAGTTTTATGACATAAATTAACATTTATTAAATTAAAAATATAACTAACATTAATAATTTATATTATTTGAAGCATATTTTTGTCATGAAATAATTTTAATTTGCTTAGTACTCAATATTATTGGAAAGTACTACACAACTTGGTTCCCGCTTTTTTACAATTCGCGTGCCATAGTACCCTATGGGTGGATTGAAATTTTTGTTTATATTTATTCTTAATATAAATAAAATTTGTACTGAATAATTCTATTATGTAAAATAAGTGAGATTCAGCTTCATATACTATAAATTTGAAACCCCTCAAGCATATGACGCAGAAATCGATATTTCATAAAATTCTTTGTAAGAAGGCTGAGGTCTGATTATACAGTTATCAGTTGCGCAAAATCGATGGAGTTATATATATTTTTTTGTATTAATAATTATCTATTTTTTTTATTCCAAACAGTATTTCAAAACAAGTTTATTTCATCAATTTTAAGAATAAATAATTTGTAATTTTTGTGTAATGTTTATTTTCAAGTGATGTTGAAATGTTATTTTTTGTTAAAATTGGGAAATTAATTAATATTTTCCTTCATTTCTTAACAATATTTACATACTTTATTTTATTTTACATGGGTAAAATAGGAAGTTAATTTTATATACTTAAGAAAAGAAATATTATATTTTACATTTTAATAGCATGTGTTTCCCAATGCATGTCATTTAAAATTAAATTTATTTTGCGTAAGAAATTTGTAAATATTGTTTTTATTTACAAAAGAAATTTCAGTACATTTTTAAATGAAACTGATAATATTAATTTTTTTATTATAACTGTCATAAAAGTATGACATTATTAAGTGAATAAAGGATAAAAGGAAGGAGATGAAAAATAAAAATAATAAAGAATTAATTTTGTATAAATTTTTATGGCTTGTGCAGTATAAAGAAAACTTAGGTAATTAGATAATTTCAATGTTTTTAGTAGCATTAGTATGCTGTAACATCATCAATGGCTTAATCTATACTCAGTTTGTATTCATTTAGATTGTTATACAACATTTGTGAATTATAAATCTAACAAATATTCCTTAAAACATACCCAGGATAACGAATCAACCATAATATTTTAACGTAGTAAATCGTCTTCATGCAGTTGTCACTTTATGTACAACATGTTCATAAATAAGATGTATATTTAAAATGAGATCAGAAATGAAACAAATAATAATCTTCCTATGCAAACTCAATCCTATGACTGGCTTTTCATGTAAAGTGTCTATCCGATGTAAGTTGTCCAGTACAGTAGAGGATTATCGGATTTGGTCTTTTTATGATAAATACTTTAATGAGCTATATATTTCCTCTGCACCGAAGTTTTACCTTAACAGTTATAAATCACATAATTCCATGATTGTAGTCTAATTATTCTTAATGTTTTACTACCCACCTGCCCATATCATATATTTATATCATTCATATTATAAAATATGTATTAAAATATTAGTTTCATTTTTCACAAAAGTTAACATAATTCTCAGAGCATTTTGACATCTTTCTTAAAACAAGAACGCTTAAGTTGGAGATACCTAAACAACACGAAGATTACTGTGTTCTCTAATGTTAAAATCATCATTGTCTTCCAAATGAAATGATACCTTTGAGGCTGGAAAACCAAGTATGGAAACTCTTCTGCTCTGTCTCAGTTTCTTAGATACAATTTCAAATAATGATGGCACACCTGATAAGTTTCTCCTAATTTAGTTTCATTGAACTCAACCGATTTTAATATCATAAAATCTAAAAAATCATTACGGCTAACACATTAGAAAATCTTGTAAGAAAATTATTTTGAACAGATTATACAGATAGAAAGACTTCAATTATTAATGATATATTTTTCAATAGATAATAAACTTAGTTTACTTCAATAAACAAGAACATCTGAAATTACAGGTAAATCAGCGTCATGAAATAAAAATCGTTAAATGCAAACCGTTTGGAAAGAAATTTAGTATATTAGTATAACACATTCATAAGCATATTCAGTAATTAAACAATCAACTCAGATTAAAAAATAATGATGTATTTTACTATTCTTGAAACACAGAATACCTGATTTAATGGAGAAGATATGATGAACCATTTTATGTGAGCACAAATTAATATTTGTAGCGCTGTTAACTATTTGAATATAAAAAAGTTAAATAAATAATATATTATATTGTTTTCCGTTACAATATAATTCTTTGCAGACAAAGATAAGTTAAACTAGAACTACTGTGTAAAGAGGATTCGAAACCATTTGAATGTACTTAAACAACATGAATTAAGATGAAACTCACAAACTTATTTGAACAAGTGGGACATTATTCTGCAGGCAGTTAAGAAAAAATATTCGATTATTGTAATGAAATATATATATATATATATATATATATATATATATATATATATATATATATATATATATATATTATATATATACAGAACAGAAAAGTTTCCATACTTAGTTTTCCAGCCTCAAGGTATCATTTTATTTATATAATATATCATTTTATTTATATAAAGGTATCATTTTATTTATATATATATATATGTATGTATATATATATTATATATATATATATGTATATATATTATATATATATATATATATATATATAAATATATATATATATAAATATATAAATATATATATAATATAAATATATATATATATATATATATATATATATATATATATATATATATATATATATATATATATATATATATATATATATATATATATATATATACATTCATAAAATAAGGAATGTTAAAAATTTATGAAATCAACACCTACCTTATTCCGTGAAGAATATTGTCGTTAAATATAATAATATAATATTGAAAATTAGATTTATTTCCTTATATTTCCTTATATAGTTTTACATGTACTTGTGCAAAACATTCTTCACATTCATCATTTTGTTTGGCAGCTGCACCATTATCATTCGTCTGTTTCCTCAATAATTCATAATATCTCTTTATCATGACATCTGTAAACATGTCCTTTTCCTAAGGCATAAGCATGAAATAGAAATTTAGTACAATTTTCCTGCTCACATATGGCACAGTGATACACTTCACTCTAAGATATTAGGTGCTGGTATCAGTTTGGCATTCTTTCTCTCTCTCTCTCTCTCTTTTCATTAATACGTTTGAAGTTCAATTTCGGAAAAGTTATACTTACAATTAGAGAAATCACTTCAATGCGTTAAGAATCTAATAAAATTTAAATGTTGCTATTCATTTTAAATAGATATTCAATGCATTTTAAGTAATACTAATAAATATGTCATAACTCTCTGAATAATTTATTTTACTAAGTAAATTTTAAATTAAATTATATAAAACATTGATTTATTTTTAAATATTATGAAAATAGTTATATGTTCATTAAATAATATTTAAATTTCTTGAAGACTATTGTACTACTTTAACGATATATTCATAATGTTAATTTAATATTATATTTAGACATGGAATCTTTTTCTCTATATTTTTACTTTAAAAATTCTGCTAAAGTTATTAACTGAATAAAACTGTTTATTTGGATTTATTTTATTAAATATTATTTGGAGTTGTTACTTTCTGTTAACATATTGTATTTACAGTGAGATACTATAAAAATTTCAATATATGATGAAATAATAATACCGTTTAAGAACCAAGTTTTCAAACATGTGTTTTAAAAAAGTTATGTTTTCTTGTGCAGCATTCTTTTCAATTTCTTTTCTTTTTTATATACAATGAAGATGATGTCAAAGAAATTGCTTTCTACTAACTAAAGAGATTATGTTTTAAAACTGGTAATCAGAAGTCGAAATCACTTTAAATCCTAAATTCGCAGTTATAATTTAAAGCAGCAATCAGCAGTATCCAATCTAAGATAAAATCCATTTTGAGTAAAATCAATAAACTCAGTATATTAAAAAATTTGTCAGACAGAATGCGTTAAAGAAATTAAAAAAAAATCGGCATTTAAGACCCTATATTCAACAGTATTTGTAAAACTTTTATTTTATTTGTAATTATTATACTATATGCAAAATTGCTTACAACAATAATAATTGTGTTTTTAAATCATTACAATTATTTTAAACAATATTTTGAGCGAGAAAATAAATTTACATTAAAAAATGACAGATTAATCGTTCCAAGTCCAGTTTAGTAAAAAAAAAAAAAAAACAGTAACAATATTAATGTGACAAATTTTAAATTATGCAAAATTTCTACATTATTTGTTAATTTGTTTTTAAAACTAGTAATTTTTAATTCGATTTTTGTTATTCACAAAAATAAAACGGTTATTCTGGATACCATAAAAGGTTTCTAAATATAATGTATTTTCTTAATGTGTAGTACTATTTCACGGCATTTACAGTAAATGTTTTGGATCGTTGTATTCTTATCTCTCTCTTTTATATAATGATATATGAACCATCAATACTATATGTTTTTAAATAAATGAGACTTTTACGGCTAAATACAATAATTATACTAATCTTTATTATATACAGAATGTGTATGAACATACCAATGAATTACTCAAAATATACGAGAAAAAATCTATAATAAAATATATTAAAGTAAAAAAATTAAAATTTAAAAGCATGACAGAATGTTGCTTACAAGGATTAATATGAATTTTAATATTATTAAAACTATATATATATATATATATATATATATATATATATATATATATATATATATATATATATATATATATATATATATATATATATATATATATATATATATATATATATATATATATATATACATACATATATATATATATGATAAAAAGAAACACATTTTCATGACTTTAAAAGAAAAACTTATTTTTGTTTTAAAATCCTTTTTTTAATTTTTTTATCCTACGCCCGTCCTCGGCATCTCTGCTATTAATCGATAAGCAGCCCGATAAAAAAGATGAATAAGTATAAAAAAAGAATAATGTCCTGTTTTAAAATCATAATCTCATTATTTTGTTTCTAAAATTTTTTCCCTCCTCAAAAATACAGAAAGATCAATATGGAACATGTTTTTATGAAACATTTATGTTTTTAATATAATTCACAAGTACAAGAACAAGTACTGAATTTTTTTTTAGATTTTATAGTGAAATAATGTAAGTATAACAAATAATTAATATAATTGAGAGATAACCTCACAGGAAGTTACATTTTTTGCTTCACAAAATCAAACAAGTGTATTTATTTAGTTGTAAAGTATATTACATGTTTCTTGAAAATTATCCTTCAAAGAATTTCTAAAAATGTTCTTATATTATAAAATTTATTACCTTCTTATAAAATATATTAAATTTCTCTGGATCCAAAACAATTATTACTTAGAATTAAAAAAATTGCTATCAAATATGTATTTTTTAAAATTGACTTAATTTATGTAATTTATATATACTGCAGTTGCTGTTGTGGATTACCCTCTTTAAAGATCTGTCATTTGTGAGATCAATTGTTGACAGTCAGAAAAACGATGATTAATATATTGCAGTAATTATATTAATCTAATTTGTTTGGAGTTTAACTTTCCTTGACTATATTAGATGATCAGTTCAAATATTTTTAATAATCCGTATGAAATATTTTGTATTGAGAACTATCTCTTTTTTAAATTAAAAGTTGATATATATAAATTGCATTTAAAAGCTTTTCAGTTGCTAAACTTCAATCAGAACATAAGATATTATTGTAAAGATACTTCAGAAATGCTAGAAGTCCATTATATTAAAGTGTTTCAATTATTGTTTTGGAAGATATTAATTGATTTTCCGAATAATTGGTAAATATCATTAAACTTAAAACCATAAATTGTATAGCCGAATTACAAATTGTTGTAAGCATTTAAATATCCATTAATTGTCTTCAAGAAAGATTTTTCATGGAAAATGGGGTGTCACAAGTAAAGGAAGCTCAGAAAACATTTGAATCTCTTGCTTTATAGGTGAGAAAGAGAAAAAAGTTAACCTGTGGTTTGGGTACCCCTTTCTCGCCAAGTGGGCGATAGACACGCAAAGCGTGCCAACCCTGATTATTTCATCCTATATGCCCTCCTTGTGGCAATCCTGTCTTTTTTGTTATAGAATTATGTGTATTTTTTGCTATACAATTCGTAAAAAAAACCATTGTTTTTGTTTACATTACCATACCAACGGTGAAATTTGTTAAAAACACGAATTTCGGTTTCGTCGCCATAGAAACGGTGTTTTTGCCTAGTGTCTATCGGAGCATTCAACTTCGCGAGACAACACGCAAAAGCGCGCCAATAGCGACTTTTTGAAAATGCGCCAAACTGGGGACCCAAAGCACATTTTCACCGAGAAAAACTTTATATTGTTGTCTTACTAAGCATTATCTACCTCAGACTAAACCAAGCCCAACAACCCTGGAATCCAAAGAAAAATCACAAACAAGAAAAGGACTATGAAGAGCATATTTCTATTTTTTGGTGATCCTTGATCTATAGATGGTTTAACTTTCCTTTAGTCATATAAAAAGATCAACTTACAATGGCTATAATTATCTAACCTATTCGTTAAATGATGCTTAACACACTTGATGGAGCATAATATTATAACTTTTACATATTTAAATTGTTATTTTTTGTATTTTACATTTTTAAACATATTTGTCTATTTATCAATTCAAAATCCTTTATAGAAATATATTAGTGATTGTTGGCTGAATAAAGTGAAGTTAGGTAAAACAAAGTGTAAAGTCTTTACAGAAACAGAAATGTCTACATAGTATTATTTTACACCGACAAAATAAATTTGTTTAAGATTCTCATTGTTTTTATATATTATTGTTTTATTTTTATGTAGAAATGATTATTGGCATCTCAATGGATGAATAAAACAGCATACGTTTTTAAAAAAATATTATAGTAATTATACAAAGCATCATCGTAACGGCAAATATTAACTGTTTTACTATATATCTGGTTATATATACAAGTAACATAATTTTTAGAAACCTTCTTCCTAATTTTGAATTTTCTCTGTCAATTAATGAACATAGCTGACAAAAATGTTTTTAATTAAACATTTGTTATAATATTTTCTTATTTTGTCGGAAAAGGCATTTTTCGTTAGTATTTCTGTAAAGAATAAAAGCAATATTTTGAAATTTTGTATAATAATTTCGATATGCTATAATTTCTACATAAATTCTTCTTTATCATATCCTGTACTTTTCAAAACATTTTGCTTTATCTTTTCCTTCAAAATATTTTGAATTTTGTAATAAATATGCAAATTACAAAAATACTATATAAGTATACCTTAATTTGAATATACCTTCATTTAAACTGAGAATGAAGTAAAGAGCCTGGATCGGTGAATGCTTGATACTTCTATTAAATCATTCACATGGCGGAAAATTTAAAGCATCTTGTTTTTACACATAGAAATATTGAATATAAACAATTCTTGGTAAAAGCCCTATGGAATATTGAATATTTTATAAACACAAAGAATGTAATAAGCACTTTTTGAAAAAGAATTTAATATGTTAATTTGTTACATTGCAATTAGATGTTTTCGTTCTTCATTGGAGAATATGAAAACTTTAAGTTTTGGATAATGTATTTTTACATTACATAAGAAATGAGACTTGCAATGCAAATTTTTCTATGAACTATGAAAATCAATGAAATTATTGTTTCATATTTAACTAAGATTCAAAATAATGCTCTGTATTATAAATTAAAACTGTAAGTTATTTTAATATAGCATTTTTTGTACTTCAATGAAGAAAAAATTAAAAAAAAATAATCTCAATATTTTTGACTGAGTTGATTCTTAAAGACACATTAATGAGAATCTAAATGAAAGAGCAGAAGTGCAAATAATTCTGAAGCAGATTAACTTAACACAATTAATTATAAATATATCTTGAAAAACATTTAGATTTTTTTATTTTTCCTTAATTTACCGGAAATAATTTAGATTTTTTAAAAATGTTTTAATTATATGTTACAATGAAACGAATTTCATTTATTTGAAATTGACTTTTACCTACAGATGATAAAATTTATCTACTAGAAAAAAATTACCAAAACGTAAATGAATTCGATTAAAATCTGTTTCATAGGAGAATATATGAATTCAGAAAAGATAAAAATAGTATTAGAAATTTTATATATTAAAATAAATATGCATTATTATTTATATTTATATATTTTATCATTAAGAATACCATTAAATTTAAATAGTTTTGTTTATCTTTGGAAAGAGAAATTTTAATATAAAATATGCAAAACGCGCATCATCATGTGCTATTTCACATTTTCAATATATAAGAACATTTTATTGATTATATTAAATAGAATGCACTGAGGAAGTAAAAACAAGATTGTTTATAACAGTTTTAATTTGTCTATTGGAAATGAAAGTTTCTAATTTAAAGACTTCAAAAACCCCATACACAAAATTCCTTCTATATCAGATTTGAATCTGCATTTACCAAGTGCAATTTGTATGCGTAACCTGAACACACCAATTAATGTAAATGACTTTTACAAACTTGTTTTGAGAAACAATTATATTTCATATAAAGTGTGGATATTTTAGCTTTAAAAAATCGAAATAAAATTGGTATTAATTCTAAAATTAATCACGCTCTTTAAGTCTAAAATAATCGATATATGATACCTATAAATATTTATCTTTGCAAATTTTTACTTGAAAGTAGTTTTATTGATAAAATTTTTTTTAACAATTTAGTAAATTTAAGTTTATAATTATTTAGATTAATATTATAACAAAAAATGCTTTTGAAAACTTTTAATTAATATTATTTTTTTAATAGAAGCAAGTTTTTTACTAATAATAAAATTTATAAAATTAGTTGAAGAAGATAATTACTTAAGATAATTATTTTCTTTCTAAAAAAATTTATATCATGAAATTTAATTAATTAATTTAGATATTTTAAAAATAAATTTACAAAATAAAAATGACTTGGATGCAAATTTATATTGCTGAGGATTTTTAAAACTGTGATATCTTCATTTCTTTTAATTGCAGTTAAAAAAAATTAGTCGAAATTGTTTAGAAAATGAATATAATTAAAATTTTTCTCAGGTTTAAAATGATAGATTTGAAATATTCTGAACATATTTTCCAGCTTTAATTACTTATGTGCTTTATTAAAAATTTCAGCTGGTCCAAAAGTAAATACTATTCATCATCCAGAAAATACTTAAGTAATATTTTTAAAAGATATTATGAAGTAATTTTATAAAAATTATTAACAAGTACGAAGCGAAAATTTTCTTAAAATGTGCTGTTTTGAAAAATCAAAATTTGTAAAAATGAGTTTTGAATGCTAGTAAATATAAATATTCTTTCTTTGATAAATTTAACTTTTTTTATTTAATATTTCAAAAATAGAATTTGCAATATATTTACTATTTAATTAGGTCATATCTAAGAATAACTTTGAAATGCGTCTATACAGCACAATTGTGAAAAATATTGTGATTATTATTTTCATTTATTTTACAAAATTTTAAAAGCAATGAATATTTAAAAATATTAATTTGCTGAAATAATATTTCAAAAAGATACACAGATTCCATTTAAATTATGTAATTTTAGGTCTTAATAGTAAAATGACTTGAACAAAAGTATTTTTTAATAAGAAATTTTCAAAAACTTGAAATATGATTTAAATGAACGCATGTCTTAAGTTAACCAGAGAACAATATCTAGATGTGAGTTACATTCAATTTCCTACAGACATTCTCAGTTTAAACACGAGCATTAATTTGATGGACAAACAGAGTAAAGATATTATTTATACAAATTCTTTATCTCTTGAACTAAAACAACTGGTTTCTAGAAATTTTATAGAAAAGTGTAAAAATTTTTCCCCAG
The DNA here is from genome assembly GCA_030067965.1 of Latrodectus elegans. NCBI lineage: Eukaryota > Metazoa > Arthropoda > Arachnida > Araneae > Theridiidae > Latrodectus > Latrodectus elegans. The sequence continues at coordinate 104,573 of JAHZMJ010000037.1, forward strand.
AGATAATGCATTTTCTTAATCTTTGATATAACAGGGATTAGAAAGACGGTATTTTGGATCAATCTAGGTCCTTAGAGTGTCTGGAATGGGAAGGATGTTTCCTAAGATTATTAATAAAAATTATGAACTCAAGTTTATTATATTCGAGGATAACTGCGTTCTTTAAATAGTTGAAATTTTGAATAATTTCTTAATCATGCATGCTTGATGATGAATTATGCATCACAAAAAACAATAATTGCAGTATATTCCGGAAACCAAATGATTAAAAGTTAAAGAAAATATAAAGATGGAGTTTTAGTAAACTATTTAAAGGATTATGTTAATTTTGTAAAACAATTAACTAAAAACAAATGGTAAACTTAAAGATTTAAAAAAAGGTAAAACAAAAATGATGGATAAGGGTTATATTTAAGTACATAGAAAATATCAAAAATATATAATACAGTCGGTTATCAAAGTAGTAGAAAAAGTTTAGAATTAAATTGACAGTTTTAAAGCATGTCCTAAGCATTAATCTATGTTCCTAAGTACGCAATACTTTAATAATTAGGAAATATAATCCTAAGTATTAAAATATTACATAATATTTTATTTCACAAATATAAATGTATAAATTCTGGCAGTATATGCTAGTTTTATTGTAATTCTCTGTAAGTTTTAGATTTTTTTCTCTTAAACGTAAACTATAGGGCCTGTTAGATTTTAAAGGAGATTAAGCAGAAGAAGCTCGTTTAGCTGGAGTAAGTGTGATAAAAGTATCTGAATGCGTAAGCATTGTTGAAAGTACAATATCTAAAAGTCATAAAAGTATACATACAGCATCACAAAACAAACTCATCAGATACATAGTGGACGGGAAAAGAAGCTCAATGAAAGAGACCGAAAGAAAATAGAAGCAAATTAACTGTCTTAAAAGTGAACAACTGCAACAAAAATAATCGCACAGTTCAATTAGTTTCCAGAGTCAGTAATTATAGTTTGAAGATATCTTCCTAAATGAAGCATTTAGACAGACTGTAATTCCTAAAACACTTATCACAGTTGTTAATACCAAAAAATATCTACAGTGGTATGATATTCACAAAACTTGGCCGATTGATAAGTGAAAGAAAGTAATGTTTTCTGGCGAATTGTCTTCCACTCCTTTCCTTACAGTAGGAATGGTTCTCTTTGTCTGAAGAATTTTTTTCCCTACAACAAGCATAGCAAGAAGGATTGTATCCTTCTAACTATCAAACATGGAAATAGATTTATCATGATATGACGATTCTGTCTTGGCTTTCTGCTGGACAAATTATAATTCTGAGAGAAATACTCGATTGGTAGAAGTATAAATAAATTTTAGATGAATATGATGCAAACTTTGTTTTCTGCAGGTGATTGAATTTAGCATTTAATATCTTTACAAGCGCAAACAAATTGTGTAATTTCTAAGCAGATATTTTCAAACAAAATTTAGATTTTATATATCTCAGAAAGAATAATTTAAAACAAACTACTAATTTTAACATACATTTTATATGATTTTTAAATTACTTCATATGAAATAAAAAAACAAATAAATAAAATATTCCAAAGCTTATTTTATTAGAAAAAAACAGACAGCATTATAACTTAATATCCTAAGAGCTGTGTTCCTTTCTAAGATAATTAAAATTTTACAATTGTTATATTTCCTGCTCTGATGAAGTTACAAGGGAAACAGAAATTAGCTTCTTTTTTGTTATCAATGAAGTTAGAATTATAGTCATTATGTTGATGCTAAACATCCATATTTTAAAAACATATAATACGTAGAAAATTTAAACAATCGCATTTTGAACTCTTATTAAAGTACATGACATAATCGAAGCTGAAACGGAAGACATGTAGGAGCAGCTTTGCACAATCATTTCTAAATCATCATTACCAAATCAATATATACTTGATAAGATTGAAAATATTATTAATGAATTTTTTCTATATGTTTATTTAAAGTACTAGAATGAATTTCCATATTTAATTCTCTCTGTATTACAGTAAATTTTGTTATTGTTTTTAATCCCAAATGGTGTAGCTAAGCTAAGCCATCTCCATAAAACGAAAAGTCCCTAAAAAATCTAAAAATAAAATAGGATTTTCCAAAACCTCATTCACAGTAAAATTTAGACAGTCAAGAATATGTCTCGGGGAGGCCTGATGAGCCTTGCACCAGTGACACTCCAGAAGGATTTTCTGTACCTGTTGAAAAGAGAGAGATCTAATGCGGCCACTCAAAAAACGTTAAAGAGCAGTCTGCTGTATCTTGAGGACATTGAGTTGGTTCCACCAACGAGTTTTTTTTCCAAAGTGCAATAATGGACAGGCGTATCTCTCCAAATTGCGTTTAATTCCATCTTTTTAATAGCGGAGATTTCCAAAAACGTTAGAATAGCGTTGCCCTGCATGGTATCAGCAGTGGCAGACTTGGCCAAGCTATCTCCAATTTTGTTACCCCTCAATCCAAGATGGGAAGGAACCCATTGCAAAAGAGTGAATTTTAAATTATATCATCATATATTCTCAGAAATGTCCACAAATGATATAGTCACGTTGATTCAAAGATCTCACAATAATTTTGTTTCAAAACTATTTTTCAATACATTCAGAAAAAATGAGTAAGATTATATTCAATATTGTTTAAATTTCTTTGCTATTGAGTAAATTAATGAAATAAAAAAGTGTCATACTTTTTTCTTCACTAATTATCTTAACTAAATATTTCAAACATCGATATTTAATTCCTTAATTTCTTTGCTGTTTGGTATAAATTTAAGTAAAAATATATTTACTAATGCTTTGTAAAAAAAGTGAGCCAATTTATGAGGATGATTGACCATAGTCTTTCAGGGAATAATGTTACATACATGTGAAGTCTAAAGTACAATTTTTAAAGAAGTATTTACTCTTCGTTTGGGATGATTTAAGAAAAGCAATATTATAATTAAAGTGATGTCTTTCCTAACACACCATGTAGTTTCTTACTGTATAATGACTGTTATATTTTAGTAATATATATTTCGCTTTAAGCTATTAATTCATCAATTGTTTTCCTAAGGACTTGTATTCTATCACGTAGAATGTATAATATATTCCAGGAGATATTATAGTAAATGACTGAGTAAAAAAACTAGCAAAACTACTTAATATCTATTGCTAGACTTCTGCATTGGGATTCCCTTATAACGATTTATGTAGACATATATTCATAATAGAGATTATATTTTTCATAACTAAATACTTCAATTGAACTCAGTAAATAAATTCTTTTGTGAAACTTATCAGAAATTTTCTCGATTTCATATACTCAACAGTAGGTGCATTATAGAAGTATCAATACATATTTATCCTAAACATCTTGAAATTGTTAATAAACTTTTTTTTCTAAATATAAAAAAATATTTCCCTTTAACAAATACTCCCCAACAGCATATATCTTTTTAATTATATTTAGTCTTCTTAATTATGCAGTATTTTTATAGTCATTTTTTATTTGATTGTCTTTATGAGATATTTTCTAAGGAAAAGAAAACATTTACCATTTCTCTGTTACATTATCATCCGCCCCCTTAGGATTTCCAGAATGTTGCTATAATTTTATTTTTATGATGGTTTATGATGGAAATATAGTGCATTTACACTTTCATTGCTTAATTTATAATTTGCCAGAAATGTTTCTATAAATTTAATTAGCAAATAATATGAAAGATAATAAGACTTTAGTTATAAAACATTATTTGTAAATAAGTGTAAATTATACAAAACACAAATAATATTGATATATATTTTATCGTTAAATATTTCATTGTTAATTTTGAAAGTGTTCTGCATAGTTAAAAATAAATTATTTCGTCTTCATTTACATGAATTAACATGGTACTAAAATCATAGTCACTAGTATAAATCTATAAATTTTACTATGAAAAGTAAAAGTATTCAAAAATTTTAAAATAACTGATATCATGGAGGCGCATTTCATCATGGAGGCGCAATGCAGGATCAGATAACATAGCTTACAAATTTTCAAAGAATATTTCTTGCTGAGTATTTGAATGAAACTTTAAACCCTCTTTTAAAAATGTTTTTAAAGGAAAGGCTTGTAGGTAGAAGTCATATTGATCAATCAATAATAATAAATCTCATTAGAAGATCTGATATATTGAGAATATTTTGATAATTGAGCATTACTTACATGAAACTGATTCATCAGCATGAATAGAGAGTATAACAACTTCTTATGGATAATAAAGTATGATCACTGGCCACTTGCGTGTAAATAGTTTAGATGCCTTAAAAGTAGACCCTTTATGGATAATCAATAAGCACTTTGCTGTAGTAGAACTTTGCTGCACTTTGTAGTGTATTTACAAGTGTTCAGTTGAGATCCTTATTTTCGTATCTATAAATAAATTGTCTCTATCTGGATATTTTCTGTCACAAGTGATCTGGTGACAGATTGCAGTTCATGGTCTTAGCTTGATATCACCACCTAAAAATTGGTTCTTTTTATGGCTACAATATTGTTAATTTTGTTTCATAGAGAAGATCAGCGATGTTGATATCATTGCCAATGGAAATAAGTTTTGCGTTTTGAAGATACTTGCTTTAGCATTTTCTTGTATAAACTCTTTGTCCTGGTTTATGGAGTTGAAGAAATTTTCATTAAGGGTTTCTGTGTTTCACTGATTTGCTTTGTTCTTCATATTTACGTTGTTAATAAACGTAATGACATTTGTTTACAGTGGATCTGCCGAGGATTCATTGCATAACTGAAATAAAATACAAACTTTCTCGCAGGATTACCTGTTTTCAAATTTGCACAAGTACTAAGATAATTATTTGACGAATTATATCAATCTGGCTATTTATTGTTAATTGAGTTATTATTGGTTTATATATGTATTCAATATCATTACCTTTCATATAAACATTATTTGAAATAAAGGCCTTATTGCATATCGGTGATAAATTTAGAGGATTTCTGAGAAGAGCTTGTTGCCTTCTGTAAAGCCTTTGCCATTGATGAGATCTTGACTAGGTGAGACCAAAAAAATTCTGAGCTGCCAATGGGTGACCAGTTTAGATTTGTCTCGGTCTAATCACTCAATTACTATCAGCAGATAAACGTGTAGTTGGACAGCTCTACCTCAAGATATCTAAACTAACTGTATTTACCTGCAGGTTTTCTGAAAAAAGTATAGGTTGTGGCAGCTGTGGGAGCATAAACTATTGCGATACTTACCATATTTATTGTTTCATGACTAAGCCTTATACTTTCTATAAATTGAGTAACCCGAATTTTAAACTTTGCTATTCAATTGCTAATTAATACTATTATACTATTCAATTGCCAATTAATTCAAAAATGAATTAACTAATTTAATTCACATTTTAAGATATTTTTGAAATATTTGTAACGCATCTCAATGTGTTTTGAAAATATTATATTACTTTTACAATTGTTCAAAAATAAATTACATGATTAAATATTATAAATATTTAAATTTTATTTTACATCAGAGATTAATTAATTTTAAAACGGATATGAATTCAATTAATCAATTTTAAATCCAATAGTTTTATAAAGAATAAATTAGACATATTTTAACATTTCATAGCTAAATAAAAAAAATATATGCATATCGAAAAATGTATTAAGCAACATACAATTTTAAATGAAAAAATTTTTTTTATTAGTATTCATGAAAAGTACACCTAATTAAAAACTTAGGACAATAGCTTTTCTCTTAGGATGAAGTTTTCTCCTTAATATTCTGACAATCATTTCTGCTAAAAATTCCAAGACTTCTAAAATTGTTACGATGGATAGTCCTAAAAAGAGTCCCATATTCCCTCCTATATTTGCAATAAGGGATTCCCACTGAAAAAAAGTAATTATTCTCATAAGAAATTTAATTATTATCTATATATCTATGTATGTATGGATACACACACGTATGTATGTATGAAATTACTTAATTATCGTTTCTACAAATTGAAAACACAAAGGGGTTCACTATTATCACCAACTTTTTTCTTACCTGAAAATCCATTGCCTTATTTAATTTTGTATATAATTTGCACATCTATTAAAATATTAATTTTATCTTGCAAATAGTTTTATTATTTAAATTGTATAGAAATTTACTATACGATTTTATAACTACTTCAGCATTTAATTTGTAAAACTAAAGTCGTATGGAATAAAATTCATTTCATTGGGCGAACCTTAATGTCATCTTTTCATAGATTTTATTTTGATTTCTTAGTCTATTATAATTGGAAATAAAATCCTCATAATTGGGTTTAGTGTCATAGAAATTTAATGCGTTGCTGAAATTTTGATTTTGAGCATTTCAAGAAGCACTTTGGGTGTCCAGAATGAACTCAACTAAAAATAATTTAAATATTTTATCCCTACTTATTAAAGGATATTTTTTAAAATTCGAGGAAACTCATTAGATAAAAACGAATTAATAAAAGTCAATAATAGAATTACAGCTTAGGAACTACAGTCCGAAATTCAATTAAAATTATATTATTCCACGTTATTTTTTTGTTGATATTTTAATTTATCTCACGCAAATATTTTTAAAAAAATTTGAACATAAATATGACTTTTGTTATCTTTAAGTTTCCAGTTTCACATATTATTCTGTATGAAGAAATGATTTTAGTTTAAGATATTTTTCTAACAAATTTTACCAAACATTTTAAGAACAAGAAAATATATATCTTCTTTCTTATATGGAAATATACTTCTTATTTATTTAATGTATTGAGTTTAATGTTTAATTACTTAATGCACTGTGTGTTTCAGAGCTTCGTGTTGGAGAAAACTAGGGTAGAATCATTATTAAATACTGAACCATAAGGGTAAATCAATATTTAATTAGTTGTGATAAATAAGAATTGTGACCGAAGATTACTTGCATCAATACGTATGTATGTATGTTCGAGGTTTTAGAAACGGTATCCAAATAGATGGTTAATAAATTATCTTTCCTAATGTGGCTCATTCACAATTATTATGTAAAATGCTGAGAGACCACAGTATGAATAAATACATGTATCTCAAAATGAGGATCAAAATCACAGCACCAGAATACATGTGATTTCTCTTATCATTAGAAGACCTGAATTAAATGCCATAGTGGACTAAAGGATCAAGTTTCACCATTAAGGAGCTAAGTTTTTTAAAACGGATGATTATTCTCAATGTGTCATGTTTGCACTATTGGCTAATTCTAAATGCAGAAGACTTGCAATTTTCTAGTTTTAATATTCTCAATGATGAATCAACATTTTAATATGCAGACATATTCAATGCGCATAATGAGCTCATGCGTGGTTTAACTAGCTTTTACAGACATCAATTACGTATTACACAATAACGTTTTACTGTTAAGGTATGGGCATCGAGGAGGATAATTTATATCGGTTAAACACATCATATTACATTCATTAAAAGATATTGTTTCGTGTTTGTTCAAGAGAATATTTTAAAAATATATAAATATTGACTTTATCAAATAAAAAGAAACGTTTCTATCCCTGATTTCCTATGCAGTTATGGTCAATAGCAATGCTTTTTATCTCTATTTCAAGTTTGCGCATTGAACTCTATAACACTCTGTTATAATTTATGTATATATTTCAAGATATTTTTCAACTATTTATAGAATAAGTCTTCATGAAAGTTAAATTTCTCGGGTATTTAAAATAAAGTCAATGTTTTCCGTTAAAATTCTATTTTTACTAAAAACTTATTACTGCTGTATAATGTACAATATTATTTAATATTTTATTAACTTATATTTTAATTAATTTTTTAATAATTATTAAATTATTTTTAAAAATTTTTCCAGCTAAATTATGTATAAGTATGTGCCCATAATTGTCAACAAACTCAGTTTCGTGTTTTCACATATCAAAGGAAGAATAATTAACAAACTACATTCACCGACAATAAAAGGATGACTTAAAAGTGTAAAAAGGAATGTCTGGTGTAATATTTATATAGTAAAGCTTATGTGATTAAATTATTACTATAAGTCTTATTATATACGATGCAAAATTCAGTTATTTTGTGATTTTCATTGAATAAATAGAATTTATACATTTTAAGTTTACTCTCTTTTATTGAATGTTTAGAATTATTCCTCTTAGAATCATCATTTCTTGAGAATTGCTATAATCTATAAAGTGAACGAAAATTTGTGGAAGAATCTTAAGGAATCCCGGGGATTCTCTCCGAGATCATTTATAATATAAATAAAATATTAAAATAAATGGAATATATAATTGCATTTAGATAATTTGGCAATTTAGATACAGCCTTCTTTGATTTTAAAAGTAGATACAAATTTATGAAAAACTAATTTACATACATTAACTCGAATTTTAGTGGTAGAAAATTTATTCCATAACAAATTACTTTTGAGTATAAAAATCAATTATGTCATGAGAGGAAGGTTAATATTGTTTGATTATTGATCTATAATATTATTTGTTTCATTGTTTGTGAAGGCGAGTTCTTCAATCATAATTAAAGTCTCTTTAATTGTGATTGAAGTATGGATTGTTTCTTTTTTTTTTATAGAAATATGAATTGAGCAGTTAAATGATGTATTTTTGCAAAATTTCACTATACAAAACTATCAAATCATTACTTTTCATGTGAAAATCTGTAGGATTCTAATGTTATGAATTGATGAAATGGCATGCTTAAAGTCAACACTTTTTATTAAATTGCTGAAGAAACTTTTTCTAAAAACTAAAATCTATATGTTCTCAGTAAAGAATAATAATTTAATTTTGAATTCTACAGTTCAAAGCCATACTCATAAGTTTTATGTTGTAATATTTCTCTTAGAAAAGTGCCCTTCCAGTGGATTCCCTCCATGGGGCATGGAGGGAAAAGAAAGAGCTGATATCCTTGCCAAGAAGGTGACCTTAATTCTGCAGAAACCCCTTGTGAAACTGAGACTCCATTAATCTAAACTTGAAATTTCTAGAATCTCAAGGCCCTTTCGTCATCTTACTACCTTTCACCTTTCGAATGGCGTGCCTTGGACGGTACTCTTCTTTGCTCCACACACTATTCCTGACTTCCCTCGAGCGACTGCAGTTGCTACATTTAGAATGTTGACAGGTCACGACTGTCTCCGTGCCCATCTCTTCCGTTTTAACATTATGGACCTCCCTGCATGTTCTCTTTGTATGTCAGAACATGTTATGACTGCTTCACATTTGAACAAGTGCTCTGCACTATGTTTTTTCTTGTCATGTTGCAAAATACTGGCGATCCCGTTGTCTACCGGCCTAGTGTCCAAACGACAGGCATTTGTAAATAAATAAATGATTTTTCTCAGAAATAATGTGCAATATATTCAGTCATAATTTTTTTAATGAAATTTTATTTCATAAGATTTTAAGAAAAATTTAAAAGATTTGCTAATTTGTATATCAGATTAAAACAGCATTTTTTTGAATTTTCCATTATATTTAAATTAAGAATTATATACTTACACTGTAGATGGCTGTTTCGTTAACGTGAGTCACAAAGAAAGAATTATAAAAAATCTGTGCTCCAATCAAACTAAATCTATACAGAATGAAGGAAATAAAATTACCAACATTATATGAATTACTTTCAGTATAAATACAAATTTCTGATACTAATTATTGATTACTTAAAAGTACAAAATGGTTCTAAAAATGCTACTTTTAATTTAATTAATTAAAGTAGAATCATTTACTCTCAATTTTTTTTTACATTTTTCTCTTATTTGCAATTTAGATATGAGTCAATCATTTTTTTTTTCTTCACGATTAGTGAAAATAAAATACATTTGCTACTCACTCTGTATCAGTATCTGAAACTGTAGCATATCCATTTTCCGTAGATAAGGTCTTTGCTTTTTTTAATATCCGAAAAAAATCTCGATTAAGTTGACTCGCTGATGAAGTAATTTCATATTGGTGTTCCCTAATAAAAAGTAACAAAATTTTACTTAACAAATGAATTTAATTAAGTATTATTTAAGTAATAAAGAAATTAAAATATGCGTTTTCTTTGAATGTTTTGCAAACAAAAAATGTTTTAAAATTTTAATCCAAACATATGCAAGTTATTAAAAAATCCTTGTTTGCCTGAAAAGGGAATTTAATTTTTAAGAAAACAAAAACGTTTTTACAAAATACAAAAAAAGGTTTTAATTATTTTAGAGATATTTTTAGTTGAAAATATGCGTTATTGAATTCACTATTAACTTAAAAATATAGTTTAATTGCCTAATTAATTATTTTGCTTTAATTTTCTGTGAAAAACAATAACAGTATTTTCATTATGTTTTAGATTTTAAATAAAATATTAGATTATGATTCAAAATATATATTATGTATATATACATGGTGTGTGTGATTATAAAAATATTCCATAATTATTTGACTCTTAACTAACATTATTCACAGAAACTTAATGAAATTTGGTTGAAAGGTATTTTGAGATGTGAGCTCAAGAATGATATGGAAAACAACACTGTCACTTTAACAGCCATGGTTACAGTGAGAGAATCTCGAAACGCATGAAATGGCAACACCAAGACTTTTGTGTTTAAATATGGCTTATTTTATGATAGATCTCCAACGGCAACAATACAAAAAAAAAATGTGTTTGTGTTGCAATGCGAGATTTCCGAAATTTTTTCACTGTAACCGTAACTGTGTAAGCGGAAATATTGCACCTCAAAATACATCAACACATTCCTAAAAATATCTTATGCCGAAATTTACATCAGTTTCTATGAATGGTAAGATAGTCAGGGGGCCAAATGTCGGGATAGTGTCTTATAATCATCCTATATATATATATATACACACACACACACACACATATATACACACACATATATATATCTATATATATATACGTAGTGACGCCAGAATGACATCAATGGATCAACGTGTCTGACGGCAGACGTCGGTAACCCTGCAAAATACATATATCGAATTTTGCAGCGTGTGCAAGGTACCCTGGATGCTCCCATAGCAAGAAGAACCATTTGTCATTTATTGGTGCTATTGCCCTGCAATCATGGCGTATGTAAGAATATTGCAGTTGATCCCACATATAGATTCCAACGTCTGGAAAGGTGCCAGAGCACTGTGGACGACGGAGTAGCAAGAGATCGTCTTATGAGTCACACATCTGTTTCTTCAATCATAATCGAGTATGAATGGGTCATCAACTTGGAGATGTGACCAATCCTGCAGCAATTGTTTGAAGCTTCACTGCATGATTTAGTGACATCATAGTTTAGGGAGCTATTGCGTACTATTCCAGGTGACCTTTAGCTCGCATTCACATAACCTTGACAGCCCAACGTTACATGGATGATGTGCTGCGGCTGGTAGCACTCCTCTACCTTCAGGAGTTCCTTAATGCCTTTATCAACAAAATAATGCCGGAGCGTACATTGCTCGCAAAAGCCAAAATGTTCTGCAATGTGTACAGTTATTTTCTTAGCCACAGTGCTCACCAGATCTCTCAAAAATCAAATACGTTTGAGATATTATTGGATGGATTGCAAACCTTGTCACTGCGTCCTTCAGAAGAATCATTCGGCAATTGTTTTAACAGAGAATGGAGAACCATTCCTCAAGACGTCTTCCGTACTCTCATTGGCTCTGTGCTTAAGCGTTTTGCTTTTTGTAATGCTACTCACGGTAGTCTTATAGTCTCTTATTTTTCATTCTGTCTCTATTTGCCGAGTTTCATCACTTTTCGGTAACTTCTTGATGTTACATTTTAATGTCACGCAGTGCATTTCTGTACGCAGAAAAAGAAATTCGTAACAAACTAAAAATGCTTCATAAGTATCAGACTACTTGAATTACCAACTGTTTATTAGATTTTAAAATGAAAAAATAATAAATAGCATTTTCTGCAGGACTATATTAATTCCTATAGTTTAGTTTGTCAACACTTAAAAATATCAAAATCTTTAATTGCTTTACATAAATTTTTCTTTTATCTCCTTATAGATATTAATTATTTTAATTTTTTATTGAATCTTCTAAAGTAATGTTAATAATTATGATTACGGAAGGTAGAAACTTCAGATATCTGTTATCTTTCCAAGGAAAATATATAATAAAGCATCCTGAATCTTTTTCTTGGTATTTAGGAAAAAAGATGGAGAATTTTGTTTCTGCTAAATATTTTCTTTAAAATAAAAGTGCCTTATTCTATTTTCTCAATCCTTTTTTAGTAAATGCATTCTTCTTTAATATACACATTACTAAACAATCCTAAAAATTATATTTCATTGCAATGATGTTTAGATTTTAGCTCATTTTGCATTCTTCAATAAAAATTTAATAGCGTGTGGAACGTAAGAAGATTAAACATTGATTATGGGAAATTGCAACAGTTTTCATAATTGTAAATACTACATATTTTTTTTAATATTTGAGTTCTGGTGTACACCGTTTTATAAAGGAACACCAATATTGGGTTTTGAGTAAGAGTCATTGACTTTTTTATATAACAATTTTCCATGTGAAATAATTAGTAGTGTTCCTTCACAAAATCTGAATTTTACAAGTCGTAACTGCACAAAATTAAAATGATGTTATTCTGTTATTGATATTCAATTTATAAAGCTTGTCTTCTTGTAAAAATATGAAACAAGAATAGAAGAAGAAACTGCCATTTTTAATGATTTTAAATAATTTTGTATCTAAAATTTGTAGCCAATAATATCGTGAGCAATTTTACAGTAACAAACATTTGCATCTATTAAGTACTTTTCCATTTAACAGTTTTCGTATGAAACCATCATAAAAAAAACTCAAAATTAAGATTGTAATTTAAAATTACTAAAAGAAAACGACTTCAAAGTTCATACTTAACTAAATATATACGAATAAAGTGATAATAAATAGATGTCAATGCATACCAATATGTTTCTTCCAGAATGTGAGTTCTACCGAATAAATATATTTTTCCAATCATCTCACTTGAATATAATATTCAATATTAAAATGGTAAATCCATTCATTCAACTCCCGGTGAGTAATTCTTTGTATATTGCTAAGACGTTATCCGTTATATAAGTTTTAACACGCTTAAATATTTTCTATATTGTCTCATTTTAAGGAGACAACTTAGATATGGCTTTCGCCTCATCTAAGCAGATTAGTTACAAATGCAAATTGCTGTGGATAAATTAAATTTATTCTTATTTTTTATTTTTGAAATTAATGAGATTAATCCTTTATTTTTACAATTAGAATTTAATTTTATTGCTAAATTTCTCACATGATTAAAATTTTTCCTAATCATTATGTGGTTTTCAGACAGAAATTATAGGAATATGCACTTTGTAATAGTGCTCTCAAATTTAAAAAATGGTACTTTACCTATATAATTCGATTAATAATTTCCAATAATGCTGAATTTAGGTGTACAATAAGGTTTAAGAAAATGCATAAGTAGTTATCTAGACAGAGTGGAGAACGTCAGATTTAAGATCATTTCTATTTTTGAGAAACTTCAAGCTCTAAACTCACGTAATATAGTGTTGGAGGTGTTATCGTCAAAAGCATTCCATACGGGTAAACCATTTAACGTTCGTATACTGCTAAAATGGAAATTAATTAATTGTTGATTATTAGAGCAAGATTTGCAGAACACCCTCTCCTGAGATTGATATCTTTCGGAGTACATAAAGTTATAGAGTTGGTATCATTATGCTGAATAATAACCTTTCATGATAAGAAACTCATTGATTCTGATGCAATTCAACTTAAATATCTTTGTTTAGTGCTTCATGAATATTTAATACGTAGATATATTTTTTCTCGGAAGGTGTTAGGATTATTTAATGAGTACATATTTATTCTTATAGAGTATGTTCATGAATTATGAACTTGTAAATTATCATTTGACCAGACTGCTTGAAGCAATTCCTGCCTTAAAATTAGCAAAAATAGTTTTTAATTATTATGAGGATTCATTCATACTGAGTACCCATTCATATACTTCAATCTTCTCTTGTATCTTCTTGTTTAATTAGTACAAAATCTTATTGCATAAATTAGTCTTCTGGACAATCTAGATTGAAAGATCAGATTCGAAGAAGCTTGCATTTTATTTTTCTTTGTTTTGAGATTTCCAGAAATAAATACATTATTAAAAGAATTTTTTCCATTCGTCAAACTTTCGTAATATAATGATTTTGTAAAGATACTTGATTTCATTACTTTTCAAATGGATTGGGGAATGTATAGGATATACACATGTAAAGATTTTCTGCCTTAATGAAAATTTTCTATACATTCTTATAATGCATGTGTGCCTTAATGTTAGACACAAACGTTTTCCTTATTCTTTAGAGAAAACTAATTTTACACTATTTATCTTCATTGGTTTAATACTGGTTTAATTTCATGGTTTTGGAAATTTTATTCTTACAGCACAAAAAAAAAAAGAAGCTGATTGAAGATAGGCAAGAAATTATAAAGGGAGTGAAATGTCATCCATATAGAATCTCATTTTATGATGGATGCTGATTTGAATTATCCCTGAAAACAAGATATAAAATATTTCCAGAACTAAAAAAGTACTTTTGCACCATTATGTATCTTGGTTAATTTTAATTAGCTTCATACACAGTAAATAAAAGAATGCTTATACTTATTTTACTTATAATACTTTCAGAAAAAAACTATGCATTTTATAATTATCTACTATAGCTCACAAACGAGATGGGTATAAAGCAAAACTACTCTGGTATTTTTAATGAGCAATTTTTCAATGCACTTTTTATTTATTCATTTGGCATTCTTTCAGAACAATTCACAAAATGTGTAAATTGCCTCTAAAGATCATTTGCTTTATATTTTAAATTTATTTAAAAAATGTATAAGCTATAATGTATTAAAATAGCTAAGGTTCTGCTTTATGCATTTTGTAAATATACTTAATATTATGAAGTAATTCACACATAATACTCAATTAACAAATGACTAACAGGAATACTTAACTTACATGCAAGCTGGTGGACAACTACAATCAATATTTCCGTTATCATTATCTTGAACTACGGAAAGGAAACATTTATCTAAAAGTGTAAAAATATGATTTTAATACTTAATAGGGATCCACAGTTAAATTCCTAATTTTAAATATAATGAGTATTCAAATGAAATATTATAATTCATAACTCCTCCAATTATTTTTAAAATTAATTTTTGTGAAAGAAGATTTATCATTTGAACGGAATAAGGCTTTTTTAATGCATAATAATATATTAAATAATGAAGAAAGTATTTAATTGTTGAGTTTTGATATCGTATTGAAGGCCAATATATAGCAGTGTCACAGTCCCTGGGTTATGAATTATTCATAAGAAACTGTCACAATATGTAACCTGGTTGTTATAATTCTTATATCTTAATATGCATAATTTTAATGTCACGCATTTAAATTTAATTTCATGATTTTGTAAGTTAAATTATTTTTTCTTATTAGCTTATTATTGCTTAAGTTTATTGTTGTGTTTATTTTTCGGATTGATTATATTAGTCTTTACAATTTTAATAACTATTGCATGAATTTTTATGGTTAACCTTCTTTAAAGTTTAACTTTATGATTCTCTAGTTTATACAGAATGAAACGTACGTAACAATTTTTATTAAAAATTTCCTTTCGGTCAAATTCTCATAGTTGATATTAAATTAACATTGTTGCTATGAAAGGTATTTTATAAGCTTATTTTTTACATTGATTTAAAGTACATAAAAATATGTCTATAATATTCTAGAGAATAGAAAATCTCGTTTCAACCGTTATATAATAAGCATTAAGTTTTAACTATTTAAATTTTTACGATCCTAATTTGTAAATTAAATATCATTTAACTCGTCTAAATGAAAAACTTTTTGGATATAGTTTAAACGTAAACGCTAAATTGGATTATGATGTGTACGTATATATTTCAATATTATTTTACGTGTATCACGTAGCTTAAGATTCACTGGATGTAGCTTAAGATTCTCTGAGAATTATATTCCTCTAACATACCTTCTAACATGTCAGTTAGTTTCTAATATAGAGTAAATGTTCTAATTAATGTCATCAAGATTCATATAATAACAATGTGTTCTAATTTGAATGATATGACTTAAGTTTTCAAAAATATATTCGTGCTTATACTTAACGTATCAGTTTGCTATAAGTGCAATAAGGCATAAAAAGTTTGCAAATATTTGCTAAATGTGATCCATTTTTGTTCTTAATAACTTCCTGAAGTTCCTCCAATTAAAATTAAAATAAAGGAATAAATTGTGCACTTCACTCTGCCTTTTAATTACTTATTTATGTTGGTGTTTTTGTTTCTACTTTTATACAAAATTTTATGTTCTTAATTTTATCTACCATTGCATGATAGGAGAATTGATAAAAATTGCATACAAATCACAGAAAATGAAATTGAAATTCTGAGAATTTAAATACTTTTGTCCTCAATTACAGAGGATTGTACATGGTTTTACTTTTGTATTGTAACTGTAGTATTTATCTGCCTGGTTTATCAATATTTAATGAATTTTTTAACACTCTAAAACATTCATACTTAGTTGTGCAAGCGAACTCCAGACTGCACCTTAGTAACCTATGATGCAGTCTGGAGTTCTCAAAAGTCATGTATTTTTGAAATCAGGTCACGAGATCCCATTTAAACTGGTACATTCTTCCACACGTCCACCCTCACCAGCAGAATGACTTTGGACGCCACAGATAGGCGTGGATACATATTCAACCCACTGAGCATCAACAACCCAATGAGTGAAAATGGGAATGGCTGAACGCGGCAAGCGATGCTTCACTTTGCTGATTTTACGAGAAGCACTGTGAAGTGAGTGAGCTACTGCGACTCTATCATAGATATCTTTTCAAATAATGTTTATGGCCAGAATTTTTTTTATCCTGAATACTGAATTTCAAACTACACTGGTGTGCAAAACTTAAGCAACAAGTGCGTTTTTTGTCATAACTCTACAAGAAATCATCCGATTGACATGAAATTTTAATATGATGTACATTATTCTGTAATTAAACGATGGTATAAGAATAATAGCGCAGAAATGAATATAAAGCTTAAAGCAGGGTATGGAACAAAAAATGCTTTATTTGACATATAGTGGCGTTACACATGATTGCCTGAAGAAGCGTAAGTACAACTGGCAGATGTTCCCTGGTATGGGATATGCCCTCCCCTTACTGTAATTGTTGCTTGGCATCGTCTCTCCATGCTAAGCACCAGATTATCCAGGAGTTCTTGAGGTAAACGTCTCCATTCCTCCTTTAACGCTTCTTTCAGCTGATGGGTGTTACCAGGAAGATACTGTCGTGTCGCAAGACGTCTATCTAAGGCATCCCACACATGCTCTATGGGATTTAGATCTGGAGAGTAAGCTGGCCAGTCCATTCATGTGATATCTTCACTTTCTAGTAGCTCTTGAACATTAGCAGTACGGTGTGGACGGGCATTGTCATCCATAAATATGAAGTCTGGTCCAATGGCCCCTCGGAACAGACGCACATGGGGTAGGATTACCCCATTGCAGTAGCAGTCTCCAGTTACAGAACCTCGATCGAAGATCTGAAGCTCAGTCCGCCCGTTCAACATAATGCCACCCCAGACGAGAACTCCAGGACCACCGTAACGACCAGGACCATCGTATCTTTCCGCGATGTTATTAGGATGAAATCGAGCTCCAACCTCTCTCCAGATCAACGACGTCGAGAATCGCTTGTAGCACTAAAACGACTCTCATCTGTGAAGAGGACGCGACTCCATTGATGAGGTGTCCAGGTTTCGTTTCTCTGCACCACTCTAAACGGTGCCGCCGATGGCAAACTTTTAAAGGCATGCAGCGTTCAGGACGTCTAGCAAATAAGCCACCTTTCTGGAGGCGTCTGGACACTGTAAATCTTGATACTTGTCGTCCTATGGCTGTGCACAGTTGTTGAGATATGGCGCTCGCTGACTGAAAACGGTTTCTTTTCGTCTGGAGGACAATAAAACGGTCATCTTTTGGTGTTGTTTTCATTGGACGGCCATCACCAACCTTCCGAACAGCTGTACCAGTAGTTTTAAAGGCGTTCCAAGCACGAGAAACAACACTTTTGTTGATCCCGAACTCTTCGGCGACACTGGTCACACTACGCCCCTCCTCAAGCTTCCCAATCATTCTTCCTCGAGTAAAGTCGTCTAAATGATTTCTTGAAGACATGTTCCACAAAACAAATCACTTGCACTTACAGCGAATGTCTGCAACTACGGTGCTCTTCATCCTTTTATCACAGTTTTGACCTGCGTGCGCCGACCCACAAGGTTTACGAACACTTACATCACCTATGACGTTTTATTTCGAAAATTTGCATGCAAATAATCTTTCTATTGAATTACGTGCATATTATACTGCAATTTCATGGCTATCTTATACTTTGTTGGGGAGCTGTGGCCGAAAAACCACTTGTTGCTTAAGTTTTGCACACCAGTGTATTTTATTCCTAACAATTTACATAACCGTTATTTAAGCTGTGTATAAGTTATGATGCATTTTTACTGTGAAATATTGTTATTTTCTTACCTTCCCAAGAAGTAGAGTTAGTATGACAAAGAACGTCTTTTATAGGAAAAAGAGAAGCCGGCATAAACCTTGGATGGTAACACTTGCATCGCTTGTAAACTTCCATATTAATGCAATGACGCTCACATTCCTGAAAAATTATGTTTCAAATTAATCACAAAAAATTCAAATTCTAATATTTGTCACTAACTTTTTTTTTAAAATTTAAAGCATTTGGTTTTTTATGAAAACACAAAATATTAAAGTTTAATATTAGTTCTAAATCCTATTCATCACATAGTTATTTATCAATACTATGTTGTAAATAAGATTTAGAACTTTAATGATTGAAGACAATTCTAATTAAATTTGCAGAAATTACAACTTTATTTCGTTAATACACTTGCTAAAAAAATACTAAAATGTTTTCTAATTATTCACTATGTGAATCTTAACGAAATTTATAAATTTATTGAATATTTTATGTGAAAATGATGGAAGAAAACATTTGGAACTATTCAAAGTCATTTTTCTTTTTAAATGAAAATTTAAACTATCATGAAATGAAAACTTACTTGAAAATAATTTTTATTACAAATTATATTAGCTATATTTTAATTTGACATTAAATTTTAATTTATATAAAATAAATTTTAAAATAATTTTCAGTATTTATTTGCTCATTTTAATTTATATAAATTCTTGCGAAAACATTACAGATAATATAGATCTGTTTATTTATTAGTGAATTTTATTGAAAAAAATGATTTTAGAAATTTGTTCCTATAATAAAACTTACTGAGTAAAATATTTTGAGGGAAATAAGTTTTTTATTAAAACAGAATAGTACATATAAAAGAACATAAAATAAAATAAATTGCTTTTAATATATTCTCTGCTTTTCGATTTTAAATTCACTTTCCAATAAATTTTTTGTCATTGTAAAAAAAAAGTATTTAAATATATATATTTAGTGTAATTACAAAAATGTATTTATTGAAATTAAAATTTAACATCTTTAGATATTGCTTTATCTCATGTTTTATTTTTAATTTATTCTCTCTATCTCTCTCTCTTTCTCTCTCTCTCTATCTATTATTCTATCTATCTATCTATCTATCTATCTATCTATCTATCTATCTATCTATCTATCTATATATATATATATATATATATATATATATATATATATATATATATATATATATATATATATATATATATATATATATATATATATATATATATATATATATATAATGATAAAATATATAAAATCAAAATTCTGAACCAAATAATAATAGTTCAGAGCTCAGAAGTTTTGATTTAAATTTTTAGGGGAGGAGGAGGCCTTAAAGTTTTAGTTTCAATTAAAAAAGTCCAAAACGCATTGAAAAGCACCATAAACTAACTCATGCAAAATTGATTTTAATTCATTTTTCTATTTGTGTATTTATCGGATATTTTCGTAGAACTAAAGTTTACATTGTGTAGTCAGAAATAATTCCCAAATCGTATTTCCAATATTTAATTTTTTATGAGGAGACAAATTCTGATATTAAAAATCATCGCACTAAGTATTAAAAGATATTACATACATAAAATAATGTGTTGAGTATATTTAATTATTGAGGTATAAATTTCAAATAGTTCCCGTTTTCCCATAGCTCTTTTTGAGAAAATTTTTTTTGACATGAAATTTCTTTTTTATCTGTTTCTAATACTCAAAAATACGTTTTTATATTTATTTATAAAACAGCAATTTCCGGTTAAAGCAATTCTGATCAAGAAGAAAGTATTTCTTACAGTCTAAATACTTATTTTTGTTATTTATATAACAATTAATTCAATAATAAAAATTTTCGAAATTCACCAATTTTTGTAAATTTTATTTTGAAAATAAAAATGGGCTATGTAAATCTAGTTCAAAATCGATCATATGCTCGATTTTGAACTTGCCTAAGATGACTGGAGTAGGAACTCTAGTAGGGTATATCTCCCAATTGGAGGCCGTTGTGATTTTTTTGTAATCAAGCAATTCAAACGCTGTTGCCACTTAGAAAACAGTATATATATGAGACAAAAATGACGTAAAACATGATAAAAACCAAACTTTGCAACAGAAAAATCCGAAAAACGAGAAAAACTCAGCTTGAGAACACCAAAAGTAAAACTGGCAACACTATAATGAAAACGAAGAATGCTAGATATGGTGAGAAATCTCTTGGGGTGTATCATGCTAAGATCCTGAAATATGCAGTTAAAAATGAATTCCAGTTTATTACAAAAATCCGATTTCTAGGATGTATTCAAAAACATAAGACCTAAATTAAAGGTCAGAGTGCACACCAAAAAAATTTCCATCTCGGAAAAAAATATCTAAAATTTCTAAGAAAAGCAATGACTTCTTAGGAATATCAGAATAGAAGACAGATTAAGGTAATTTTAACTATAACCATAGAAATGAGATTCATTGTCTCCAGAGATGTAAAAAGCTCGTTACTTTCATAATGAACTTCTCTTATAAAGCACGAAAGTAGAATAATTTTGCCATCAATCATCGTATACATAAAATCATTTGTTAAGGTGGTATTATACAGATATTTAGGAGATACTCATGCATTTCATATAAATTAAACCTATCATCAAACGATAAATACGATGTTTTTCTACAGCTTTAAATGAATGCGTAGCTTCCGATGAAACTAAGTTTTACAGTAGTTTTGTTTTAAATATGTAATAATATCCGAATATTATTTTGGTTATTTTGTTTAATTTATCGTTATTGAAATGGAAAACGTACTTAGGATTGATTTATTCTCAAATTTTCATTAAACAAAAAATTCATTAGTCTTTCTGTAATAAACTATTGTATACTAAATATCATGAAATTGGTATCATTAATAATAAGAAAAAAGTTATAAAACGTTATGATACAAAGAGAGTGATGTTTAATTTATGAAAAATAATAATGCAATAGCTAGAAAATCAAAGACGCTGCAATAGGAGTAATAGACTATAAAAAATCAAGAAAATGTGTTGAGCATATAAGAATTTTATCAAGTGATTCAAGTTTTAATTTGAAATTTTTAAGCCATATAGGCTTGAATTATTCAAAAAGGAAATTTGATGAATTATTTTTCTATTTTTCTTCAGATTTGCATAATTATGTATATATATATACACAATGCTTACGAGTTAACGACACACTCTCATACATTTATATAAGTAATAAAGCAAGTTAATGATTAATAATAGGGTTTGAAAATTACTTTTAATATCAAGTTATGAGCCAATAATTTAATCTTTATTGTATAAGATTATTTATATTATAATACATTTTGGAATTCCCCTCTTCAAATGCTTGCTAACCGTTATAAAATATTTTATTAGGCGTATGAAAAGGAAAACATTTGAGAAAACATCTTAAACTTCTTTTTTTATTTTTTTTATTAAAATATTTTTAAATTCCTTGGTTTATATTGTGTGTAAGAATAAAGGGGAAGATGGAATATTATATAAATAGTTTGGATGCATTTTCATTCCTGGAAAACTGCTTAGAAGTTTGAGTAGAATTAACAAATGATTTATTGCTTAAGAACAGCCAAACTGAAATACATACATACATATATACATACATATATATATATATATATATATATATATATATATATATATATATATATAATAGATATATATATATATATATATATATATATATATATATATATATATATATATTTAAAATTATTACTCTTGAGACATATTAAATTATAACAATAATAAATACAAAATAGTTTATTTATATATATATAAATTCCATTACATAAATATTACTGAAGAACTATATAAATATTTTTGCAAAAATACGAATTAGTTTCAGAAATTCTTCTAAAATTTTGCTACTACTCATTAGTGATTTTATTTTACCATAAAATTCATGTTGCATTCATATACAAAGCTTTCATAGCTTGTATTGAAGACATTTCTATGTATGGATTGATTTATTTTCAACTATTGTCGAATTTTTCTATACAATATTGAGAATAAAACGGATGATCATGATTGCATTTTTTAATGAAAGTTTTATTTTTATTGCAATATATATATATATATATATATATATATATATATATATATATATATATATATATATATATATATATATATATATATATATATATATATATATATATATATATATATATATATATATATATATATATATATATATATATATATATATATATATATATATATATATATATATATATATATATATATATATATATATATATATATATATATATATATATATATATATATATATATATATAAGAATGTTTGCAAAGAAAATGAAGGATATTCTTTAACAAGAAATGATTATTGGCAAATGTAGAAACATTTGCTGTTATTTTTCAGAATATCTAAAAATTGTTACATTGAGTTGAATTTTGAAAGAGAGTGTTTGAATGACAGAGTATTTAAGATAACTTACAACTTGAGAATAAGGATCGCCTCTGTAATCTTTGTAAAGAACTTCTCCATCATTTATACAATCCCCCCAAGGATTTCCTAATCTGTGTACTTCCTTATAATCAATGCTTAGCGAAGACATATCTCCTGGTCTTATGTCAATGCTTTCTTCCAGCATAGTTGGAATTTTTCGAGGATCGTGAACAAAGATTCGTATTCCCAACTCTTTAGTCAGTAAAGATATTGAATGGTGCCTGTGTGCTTGCATGTATAATTGTAAACCTATAAAAATAACAATTCAAGGGAATAACGATACAGGTATTGTTAATTTATCATATATAAAAATTAATGCATTTGCAAAAAGAATTAAATTTTAAATTGTTGTGAAAATTTAAAATATTTATTATTTTAATTATCAAATAATTAAATGTAATACTAAATTTTTTAAGGACTGTATAAAATGAATTTATTATAAATATGCACTAAAATTTACAAAATAAAATTATATTACGAAACTATTACCGTGTTGACGACTTGCTTGATTAACAATACGAACAGTTTTGTTTTCTTTACTGCCTTTTCCAACATAATTAAACATGTAGCATTTGCCATATGTAGGACTGTACAGAGTAATAAAGTCTTCCCTGAAAATATGACATGAATTATTTTAATATTGTATACATTACTCATCATTTTAATTTTATATAGTTATTAAGATATATATTATATTCTCTATTCATTAGTCCCCTAAAATATTTATAAAATTTATAGCATTTAAATTTACTATATTATACTTGAAAAAAGTAAAAACTGTCTTTTTTTCTTGAGTCAACAAAATATTTTTATTTTTGTCTGTAGTATAAAGCAAATTAAAAATGATATAAGAGTTTTACAATTACAACCCGTCATATCATAAAAATCAAATTCAAATAGTATAAGATAAGAGTACTTAAATAATCTGAAATTAAAATCTCAATATTTTAAAATAATAGATATTAATAACATTTAATTTTGCTTTTTCGTTATACTTAAATACTTTTATAAATTAATTAAATAATATTAATCTTGAGGTCACAGAACGAATATGTTTCTCAATCAATTTTGAGTAGGAATTATAATGTGTTTTTGTAATTCATTCGGTACACCATCTCTTTATTTATAAAGCACACACTTTTCTACTTAGAAAATAAATGTATTTTAAAAGATTTAAAATTATTTATAAATATCTAATTTATAAAAATATTTCAAATTATTCATAAGTAAGTAATTTATTTCTTCTGCTCTTTAATTGACAAAGAGTTGAAAAATTAACAAAGATATATCCTTAATTCATCATCTTGAAGAGCAATTAAACAGGAAGAAGCATAGTTAGATATCAATCAATTGATGAAAAATAGTAATCATCAATTGACGATTTTGATGAAGATGCTTATTTTGGCTTTGCAAATTTGTGTGAACTCTTATGAAAAAAGTAAATTGCTATTAAAATTTGATGTTGAATTCAAAAAATGACATTTTTATTACATTCTTTTATTTTATTTAATTTTGGCAGGCTTATTTAAAAAAATATTTAATTCTTTTTAAATTTAAGGAATTCACTTGATAATAAATTATTACTTTTTAAAACATGTAAAAAATTTTCACATCTATGGACATAAATAATAAATATAACTTATTCTCAACTTTATCAGTGTCGTAAATACTGAAGTTAGTCTGTATTTTTCACACGATTTCTTTACAGAAAGTACTTAACAAACACAATACTTCCTGATAAAATATGGAGCAAATAATTTTGGCACATCGAAACAACATTATCAAAATGTTCAATTTCCTGTAAAAGCAAGTACGTCTGGAGCAAGTTTGATTAAAAAGTATAGTATAATTATGGGACGGAGTTAAAAAATTATTCTGTTGAATTTAATGAAATAAAAGATAATTTCATTTTATTAAGTAAAATGGAAGTAATAATAGAATTTTGTTAAAATTAATTTGATAATTTAATTGCGAATATATTTTGTGAATGCATATACATATATAAAATATTTGGTATGTATAAAAAACTTCTTTATATAAATGATTTATGATTATGCAATAAAACAGATGAACCCTCATAAAAATTATTTTTAATGTAGTTATTAAACGAAAAATGAAATAATATTAAAATTCTTACCGAAATCACAACACTATACTTTTAACATAAATAAATTACTTTAAACTTAAGAATTTTCATACTTTCATTAAAAATATAATGAAAAGATTTTAACTTTAAACTCTTAAACGGGAACTTAGGGTCTAATTTGAGTTTAGTTGATATTTATGTATGAAATAAATATAATATTAAAGCTTGTGATTTTCAACCTTTGGGGCGCCCCCCCCCTAGTGTGTGCGATCATATCCAAGAAAAACTGCTATTAAAAAAAATTGATTTAGTGACTGAAAGGAAAGAACACACACACATACAAAATAAAATACATTTCGACATATTTAATAATTAACTTGTTAAATTAAAACAACTTACTAAATTAAAAGCAAATTTTATTAATTATTAGTGACTTCCTTGGGCCTATCTTTCAGAGCAAAGTTTTTTTAAGGGTTTAATATTAGAAATAAACACTCTCATTTCTTTTTCTGTATTTAGCTGAGATCTATATTTTGTCTTCAAAGAAATCACCACAGAAAATCCAGTTTTACAAAGGTAAGATGTTGAAAATGGTAGTAGATTGCAAAATGTCCTTGTTTTTAGTGCAGAAAAAATATCATCCACTCTTTCCAAAATTCAAAGAGTAATTTATTACTCAATTGTCTTTTGGTTTTGCAGCTTGCCATGAAGTCTATGAAGGTTTCTTACTCTACAAATGAGAGTCCTTCGGGAGTATTTTGAAATGGATCCCTCACCCACTTGTAACTTGATATCAGGTTGCCGTCAGGAACTTTTTAAAAGTCTTTGCTAGTTTTGCTAAATGATTTTCAATGGCTATAAAGACAACTTTTAAATGTTGTTCTTCAGCCTTGTAAGTTTTAATACAATCATACAAATTTGCAAACATTGATAAGTTTTCTTGCTTTACAGATAGCAAATAATGCAAGTGCTGTTGATAGCTTGAGTGCTAATGGTTTGCAGAAAAGTAATTTTTCTACTATTGACAAATAATCACAAAATCTAACATAGACAATGAAATGAGGATATTTAATACTATCTGTTTCTTCATTGAGTTGTATTGAAAGCAATTTGTCGCGCAACTTCGACAAAAGCTGACTCTCTAATCTCCTGCTATATCAGCAATTCGATGGGCATACAGTATCATTTGAATAAGGTATAGACTGCAATTGTTTTGCAAAATTATCTCCAAACGTAATTTCTACAATCTCAATTGCGGCTGGCAAAATAAACACTTCACCAATAGTTTGAGGCTTTTTACATCCGGCTATTTTATATGAAAACTTTGTAAGAGGTAGTTAAAGCTTTTTCATTCACAGACAAAAATTTTTAAACAATGATTTTTAGTTTTCGTATGATTTTAATTTGAAGAATTCTTTGGGTTTGTTAACGTACTCAATATGAATCGTTTCCAAATGTCGTTTAAGTTTATTAGGTTTCATCTGTCTACCGCCAACATTTTTGAGCAAATGATATACAGGGGCCATTTTTTCTTCATTTTTTTCAGTACTAGGGAACCCAAAAATTAAGTATTTTTGAGAATATTTTCTTGATTTTGTTTTCGGAACCATGCTCGCCGGTGTACTTGTTGATGCTTGTCTATCGTCTAATGTTCGCTTACGCTCGCTTAAAAATTTATCCATGATTCTACATAAGTCTGATGCCATGACTATTTAATGCGGTGAATTGTAATTACATGGAAATGTATATAACATACACATTTAAAATAGATTCAATAGCGATAAAAGGATCGAGTTAAATGAGATTATCTGGAATTGAAATTGGCTCTTGGAACTTTCTTCTTTTCCCTATGAGAAAAAAATTTATTCACATCCGCGCACGATCCTAACTTAACTTTTGAGTAGACCAGAAAAATCGAAACTTCTCGCAAAATCGTGAGAATGCCCGACATGGCATGACGCAAGAGCAACAAAAAGGCTTAGGATTCTTGTTTTTTCAATGCTGAGGATCCGAAAAAATAAATTGTTAGTTGTAAACTGTAAATAAATTTCCGTATACTTGGTTATTTGTAAAGTTTAAAATTAAGGTTGTAGTGTAGGTTTAGCGCCAAAATATTCAAAATACATTATTATTGTATACATTTTATTACATACGGTGAGGAGGAAGGGCGTGAGGAAAATTATGATTGAAAATTGGGCCGTGAATAATAAAAGGCTGAAAAAAACTGTATTAAAGCTAATTAAAAGGCATGCTTTGAACTTAATCAGTTTTATTGAACAGAAACAAAATATTTAAAGTTAAAAATAAAATTTTCTTAGTCAAAATTCAGCTTTGAATAAAAATACGTCATTTAAAACAAATTTTACAAATAAAAAACTAAACCTTTTGAATATTTGTAAATAAGCATTAATTAAAAAAAATATATTATGTTATTGAATAGCTAATTTAAATAATAGAAAGTTTTGCGTAATTCATATATAAAACTTGATAAGCCATTAAAATTTATTTTGTGTGAATAAAAATTATTCATTTTAAGAAGTGTCTTCCAATGTAATTTCACTAATATTATTTACAATCATAATCATTTTATAATTTACACACACACACACACACACACACACGCACGCACGCACGCACGCACGCACGCACGCACGCACGCACACACA
>JAHZMJ010000037.1:135000-249999 GCA_030067965.1 Latrodectus elegans
ACTTATATAACTGATAATAATAATAAAAATACATTAAATAACAATTTAAAAAAATTTTGTGAACATTTTATTCTATAAAAATCAGCTTTTAGATTTATAATTATTATGCGCATGCATATATTAAGACAACCACATTAAAATGCTTACAATAATAACATATCAGTTAAACTAATGATAATTCATTGCATAAACTATTCAATATCTTTTAAATTCACTATTTTTCATATTGCTTAGAACAAAAACTGCAATTTTTAAGCAATATATAAGAAGATAAAATGATACATATTCTAATGGGATAAAAACTGGAATAATATTTCATTATAATTGAAAAATAAAGAAATATTTGATAGATATGTAAACAATTGTTAGTTAGGCTTGTCCTTCTACAAACTTAAAGAATTTAATACTAAAATTACCAATTATTTTAACTAAAAATCATTTACATTAATGCACAACGAATAAACATTTCATGAAATTATACATTATGTTAATAAATTTGAAGCACAAGCAAAAGATTTAACTATTTTAACCTTGTGTACTAGTAGTTAACAACAAATATAAGAATTCCAAATACAGTAACAAGTAAAATATTTTTATGAGAATATTTTCTTTAAAATGCTACCTTATGAAAAGAATATTAAGTAAAATATTTTCTCAATGATTTTCTTTTCAAATGAAATTGTAAATAAGAAGCCACATTTTACTAACGATGAATAAAGAGGAAATCTGTCGTGCATATTGTAGTTAAATAAATTAAATATTAAAATTAAAAGCACATAGTTTTTTTAAAAATTAATTATATATATAATGTTAATACTTAAAATACATAACTTTATATTTTCTTAATTAATTATCTGGTAAGATTATTTATAAGAATAAAAGTTTTTGAAAATTGATAATGTCATTAAATGCTATAGAAGACTGTATGAACTAAAATTTACTTTTAAACATTACACTTAAATAATCCTAATATATTTTTCATTGAATGTTTTCCAGAAATGATGTAAAAGCTTTGAGACAATACTTACATTATTTGAATTATTCATATTATTTTCAAACTTGACTTTTAGAGAGGTCAAAATATTAAATGATTTTATCTTGTGTTGATTTTGGATATGCTAGGCAGTATGCTAATACCTCATCTGGTAACAGTTGCCGTCTTGCTTTGCTTCTCTACCAAATAGAGCTCGGAGTGTCACATAGTCCATCTCCCATACGCATTTTTCAGAAGATAGGATGATTTTAGAATGAGCATGCAGGCATACAGGGATACGTTGCCAGCACAGTTTTGCTCCCTATCTTGCGTTCCATTTTTATTCACCATACAGTAAAACCATTTCACAATGATGGCTTAGGAAAATGTTCCATCAATACTTTATGTGTGTGTGTGTGAAAATCACTCTATGTTAAAATCCTAGTTACCTAATGAAGTGGCCTCTTTGTTTCCTTAGGTGATCAGGAATGACATTCCTTCCGTATATGTATAATGTTAGTAATTTGAACACGAAGTTCAAGTTGGGTAGAATTAATGAGACCCTATTTTACTCAATCTATGTAATGTCTACTCTGTTTATGAAGAATTTCATTACGAGGATGTAATCCTGAGAGAATATCTGCAAGACTTTCTATTGGTAATTACAAGTGATACCGTTCTGTTACATTACGGTGTTATGTTTCGCCCAAAACAGAACAATTTTTCACCTTGTTTTAAATTCCTTAAAGTCATGGCGTGAAAAATCCCGAATAAAGGAATTTCGTATCGTAATAATTTTATTTTTTACATTAAGATTCACTATGTTTTTATGCCTATGAAATCAGTGATGCTTTTCCCCTTTTAAAATCCCTACAGTGTTCTGCTTTCGAGATAGGGATGATATCTGTATTTTTTTCCACCATGTGGTTATCTTGGCAGTTTTTATCAATACGTCATGGTTATATTATTATAATTAGGCATCGCTTTCATGAAATGTATCAATCGTTACGTAATGTTAGTTAAGATAGTGGTAAAAAACGTTAACGAGTATACTATACAATAAAGAATAAATTATACGCTGTTATTTCGAATATATTATATACAAGCCATTAAAGCTACTATACTTTATTTTATGTACAAAGTAACCCATAAAATTGTTATTACTTTTGTTTTGCTTTTGAGATAATTGAGAATATTTGTGCAAGTAAGAGTGATACGTGCTTTAAACATTTGAAAGTTAAGAAATTAAATACCAGTTTTTTCAAAAGCTGGTTCATCGAAAAAGTTTATCAATCAGAAATCAATTTATGTTACTTTTTTAAATTGATTTCTTGTATTATATTTTACTTAGCAAACATTAACAAATTATAATTAATTAATTATTAAGTAATTAAAAATAATCATAACATACATAACTAATTATTTTCCTTTACATGCAAATTAAAATATTTAAGGAAAACATAATTAATTTCTTTTATAAAATTAATAATCATGTTCATAGAACAAAAAAAGAATTTTTCCTTTCCTATGAAGAAAAATTCCCATTATTAATAAGGTTATTCATACATTATTAATAAAATAAGGTATGAGTGTCATACTTTTTTTTTTGTCTTGTGTCATCTAGGCTGACAATATGAGGTGCGTTGCTTCACTTTTTCACACTGAACCATATTTGGTGTAGAGTCCGCCTGCTTCAGTACACACACATGCTATAGGGAACCGTTTATAGGGTAGGCAACCATTTCAACCTCATTCATACACAAGGAAAGGACAAAGGCAGGATAGATAGATAGAGAAAGTACTTCCATGCCCGAACCTGGATTCGAAACCAAGTCCTCCCTAACCGCAGTCAGCCACTCTAACCACTAGACAGGCTGGACGGCATGTCATACCTTATTATTATTAATAAGTTATGACATAATTATTAAAAATAATAAGGTATGACATAATTTTAAGGTATAACACATTATTTTAAGAAAACTTTGTCTTGTAAATGTCTGCTTTACTAATTAAATGGGAAAAATTATATATGTATTTAATTTTTTTAATTTTAGATAATAAACTCTTATACTGTTCTGATTATAATGAGAAGCATCTAGCCTCAGGATTATTGCCATTTTAAATAGCTACTTTGTAAACTTTGTGATGAAAAGAAAATATTTTACATATGATTCTGTATATACATTTAACATTACTTACTCACAAGATAAAGGTCCATAACTGCAAGAAAGTATTAAACTGTCAAAAGGTACGCCATAATCATCAACTACAGATAAAGGTGGTATGAAGAAACGCTCCACATCTTTGGCATCATCAGATTGAGATAATTTCAATTTTATCAAAAGATCTGATATTTCTGGAGTCGTATTTAACATATCCAATGCTGCTCTGTAATCTGGTGGTAAGTTATTCTTTACTGAAATAAATCACATATTAGGCAAAGGTGAAGTTTAGATTAAAAAAATACTTTTATAAGAGGAAAGTTTATTGTAGCAATAATTTAAATCTTTAAATTAGAATGAAAAAGAGCAAGTTGTGTAAGTTACTAGAAATTATTGTTTGTATTCACAAATATAAATTTAGAAAATTTTCTTAGATTACCCGAAATTTTAAGAATTCATGCAGAATTTTCGAAGCAGTTATTGCATTCATCAATTTGAATAATGAAATAACTAATATTTCTTGAAACATATTGTTTTAAATATATTCTGAGTAACTTTGTAATATAAGCACAAAATTATGCAAATTTTATTTTGCTAAATTACAAAGTAAACCAGATTATTGTGTGCCTCTTAAATTAATATATGAATTCCTATGGTTCAAAATAATGCAACAAATGGGAAAAAATTGAAGAAAAAAATGTATTTAGAAGAAGTAAATGTTCATTTTATTTAATCAGGAAATTTTCTACAATAATTTTGAGTAAATTATAGAATGATATACATTCAGAATATATATAACAGATAAATATTTATACTCTTACTAAGCTTTTACGAATAATCAAAAAAGTTATTCTCCTTAAAATTTCTATAAAATGATTAAAAAATCACAATTAAAATATTTCAAGATTAAATTTATATAAGTATTAAGTAACAGAAACTTAGTATTGCTTATCGAAATAATTTGCGGGAAGTTACTCTGGAAATTCTGGATAGTATTTTTATTAGTCTGGTAATTTTTTTCAATATTAGTTAGAACAATTTTGTAGCTTCGGAGACACGTATGACAATATTGCCTTGTGTAATAAAATTTTAAAAATAATTTATGATATATTCAAGGAAAAGTTTGTTCCAAGACATCAATGTTAATCATGTAATTTATTTGCACTTTCTTTAAATCTATTAGTCTGCAGTAATAGTTGCATTTGTAACTGTGTTTCTTCAATTCTAATTAATCGCTCCTACAAATTAAAAGTTCTTAGAAAAAATTAGAACATACTAAAATAAATAAAATGTTATAAAAATGAAAAAGTATATTTCAAGATACATTTGAAATATTTTTTTTATGAATTATGCAATATCAAACTACTATTTGAGCAAATTTATCATATTTGTGGCATCACAATAAATTTTCCTATTTCTTGCATGAATATGGAGTGAACAAAAGTATAAAAATAATCTCAAAAAGACATGATCAGAAATTACTGGATATTATGCATCACGATTTACTATAATCTAGAAGTTGTGATGAATGGTGAATATGATAATTGTATACATATTTAAACCTGTTTCTATGGGGAAATTGTTTAAATATATATATTTATTTAAAACAAGAATTGGACACTTTAAAGTGTTCGTCACAGCGGATTACCCATTATAACTTGATGCGAAATTCTCTATGCAATATATTTATATAGAAAGAACATATTTATAAAGAAAGAAAATGCAATATATGTATATAGAAAGAAATCATACACGCAAACGTTATTTTCAATTATTGAATGTATCCTCTCACTGATTTTTTTATCTTAGAAATTTGTCAGAAACTGAACTGTTTTGATAAATGTGCCGAAAGAAGTTTCAATCCGTTGATATATGATCATAAAACAAATGATTAATTTACATTTTGTTTCAAATACACAATTTCATTTAAATCTATTACAAATATTAGTATTTATCTAAAGAAGAATATTTAAATCATGTAATTTTATAAATACATGTTCCCATATGGTTATTCAAAAGTAAAACTACAATATTTTTTGCAATCTTAGTCTCATCAATAACTTAATGTTGATCTGAGAAATCTTCAAGCTTAAAGAATATTAAAACCACCTTTAGGTATTGATAATTGAGAATGATAAAAAAAATGTACTTGTTTAATTTGAAAGCTTCAAACACAGATCTAAACAATAAAGAATTTTTTTCCAACATTTTTCACCCTTTTAATTTAATACTTTTTCATTTAATACAAAGAGTAAATAAGTTCATTAAGCTTTATTCTATACTAAAATATACTGTCATTTTTAAAATTTCAAACTGAAATGTTATTTTATATAAATTTATTATATAAAAATAATAATCAGTTTTATTTATAAATTTATTTAAATTGTATAGAAATATGATTCCACAACTTGAACCACTTTTCTAAATATAAAGCTTTTTTCAGGGTGATAGATTGCAATTAGCTTTTGACAATGATTTTGATGAAGTAATGCCAAACTATTCCAAATTTTCTGATTACATCGAGCCTTCTGCTTACTTATGAGAAAATTATTGATTGTTGGTAAAAATTCAATGGGAACACCATCATATTTCATTTAAGTACTCTTGAAGCAAATTGATTACCTCAATCAATTTCCTACACATTTTACATGAAAGCAGCCATCATTTATTTAAAAGTATGTTGACACA
The DNA here is from genome assembly GCA_030067965.1 of Latrodectus elegans. Taxonomy (NCBI): domain Eukaryota; kingdom Metazoa; phylum Arthropoda; class Arachnida; order Araneae; family Theridiidae; genus Latrodectus; species Latrodectus elegans. The sequence goes on from JAHZMJ010000037.1 coordinate 140,824, forward strand.
TTAATTTCTTCAAGCTTTTGTCAAGTTACAAAATGATTTAAAAGTTTTTTTTTTATTTTCTTTGTTTACTTTTAGAACTTTTAATCATTTTTACTGATACTGTATAAGTAGCATTTATATCTCATACGAAATGAATTTGTTTCATATATTAGATAAGCAAATCAGTCTTATTATGTTAAACTTTTAAAAATACATTATTCCTTGCCTTATATATATAATACATTATATTACATAATATGCAATTCTATTCATTATAATTGACTTCAGCAAGTGTCAGAAATGATTTTCAAGCTTGAACGTTTTTTAAAATTCTTAATTCAGATACTCATTAAGATGGTTAATTTGATTACTTAATTAATAAGATTTATCATCTTTTTTATATGAGATTCCTTTCAGGAGTATTTTCACCATTGTATGACATGTTGTTTTTCAGGAGGATAGCGAACTAATAATTTTTTAAGCGTCTGAAAAATAATACTCTCAGAAGCTACAATTAGTTATAATATGTAATAATATGCATGCAGAATTACTGAATTAGATTTTGTAATTTTCAATCTAGGTATCTATCAAAAGTTTGTAGTTATATTGAAAATTACGTTTTAATAGACACCAATATTATTTAGAAAAAGAGTGAAAGGGAGGACGCTTTTTCCCCCGCTGCTGATTTTTCCAATTTTGATTGTGTTTTAATTAGTAGCTGCTGTAACTTTTTTATACTGTTCTATGCAGAAAAATTTTCTGTACAAGGTGTGAAAGTTTCTAGTGTCTACAACAATTACTAAATTTGTTATCAGTGAAAAACTAAAATAATACTTGAAACACCTAATATGGCTGACAAAATGACGCTTCCATTGTAAACAACGAACACCATTTAATAGCCATCGATCAGAGAGAGTGAGTCGGACGTTTCGCCCTGTTGTTGTAATATAAACCATCGGAGATTGATATTTTTAACAACATTGAACAAAGAACAGTCTACACTCTTCTTCGCCACCTAATTGGATAAATAAACCTAATTAGAAGTGAACATACTTCAGTTCAAACTTAGAGTTGCGGTTTTTTTTCTAATGATTTTCAACTACTTGGACGGAAAAAACAACATGTCCAGCTAAATTAACAGGTAAGTGCCCAGATGCCTATATATTTCTATCCGCATGCTTATTCTGCACATTTTGACATATAGATTGCTAAGATAGGATGATTGGAGCGAAAGTTATGACATTTTATATTATGAAAATAATCCATGTTTTTTGCCAAATTTTGTTAAAATCTTATTCTACTTTTTTAATTACGTGCTAGTAGCTTTTGCTCTAATCGTCCTATCAACTTGTTGTAATTTTAATATTGGAGTGGATTTTTTGATGAATTAAAAAATATTTAACTTAATCTTATTGAACAATTAGATTAATTTCTGTAAATTTTTAAATCTCTTATATTTCTGTCAAAAAAATGTGTTTTTTCATGAAAAATTTCATGAAAAGTTCTTTAGATTGCCACAAATTCTTTAATTTTAATCAATCCACTCCAATCTTTTTATATTATTCGGAGTGAATTCCTGGGAGTCTAAAAAATGTCCTTACTTTAAGGAAATAATCATAAGTTAATAAATTATAATTAACTTAATTGTCTAGGAATTTGTTTATTTACCTCTTTCTTCCCAAAGCTTCTTCTTTCTCCCCAGTATTTTCTTAGCTGATGTGTTTTATTTTCCAAGTCCCCTTTTTCACTCAGGCAACTCCCCTTTACAGTTTGCGCTTAACCCTTTAGTTACCAAATTCCTATCCTTAATTAGCGTAATTGCAATTAAATTAATCAGCGTTTTTCTCGGCTCCTAATTGGAATACAGATCTGAAACTAATGTCTAAGTTTTCAGCTTCCATAGACGCTTCTTATGAGACTAAATAGAAGTAGTTAGCATTAATATTTTTTTTTTTATTATTTTATTATTATTATTTTTTTTCTCTGATTTAAAATCTAAGTTTTCATAAGTGTATCGCGTAAAAGCTTGGTAATCTCACCAATTAAGCTATTCCATTGTGTGTTCTTACCTTTATTAATATGTACTTGTTGCCTTCAACATTACAATATTGTTTATTTACAATAAAGTTTTTATTAATTTTTATTTTTACCTTATCCCTTAATTTCCTGCATCCTTGTGTAAGTGTGCATAAATATTGTGTGTTTTTTCCCAGCTAGCGGCTATCAGGAATTCGCTCCACCCAATATGTCAGATGTGCGGGGGCATGGTGGGGGGAATGGGGGCATCTGGTCACTTCCATTCTTTATGATTATCACTCCTACCAATACCAATTCTTCCCTTTAAAAATACAGAATAAGAAATCTGCCGAATCACCAAACCAATTACAATCACCACTATGTCGTCACAAGAGCAAACACTGAACTTGAAAGCCTGTAACCCTACAAGTGCTACAGATATGACTGTCATACAATGCGAAGATTTAATCCCCAACACACCTGTAAGCCCAGCCCAGGGCAGCTATGTAACTGACGAGCAAGCCACAAATACTCCCCCTAGGCAAACAGACAAACGCGTGTATACCGTGGATCTGGCTGCCAACAACCTCTTTGAAGATCTGGATAAAATACTGACCGCCAAAACAGGCGACAAATACTATCTTCCAGGATATAAACGCGCCCAAGCTCATAATCTACTTAGCCAACTTAAGGATTTGTTCAACAGGCAAAGGGCACAGGAAGAGCAGAACACTATGGAATTATTGTCCTCTCAAATAGAGCAAATAAACGACAATATTCAAACCATTAAGAACATACAAGAAGAAACCCAAGCCTTAGTTGTGAATCAGCAAAACTTTCAAAGTCCTCTAAATTATCTTACAGTGAAGTGCTCAAGAAGCGCATAGAAACTGACAATAAAACGGCACTCATAGTCAAACCGCAGGAAACCGAAAATGTGGAGACGCTTAAAAGTAATTTACTAAATCTAAACAGCGAAGTCTGCCCTAGGAAAGTTATCTGGGGCAAAAGAGTTGCGAAAATTCAATGCGGCACGGTAGAAGCAAAGCATCACATAAAACAGCAACTAGCCAAGCATAAAATCAACTCCGAAGAGCCAGTTGATCAGCGCAGGAAGATCATCCTGCTCAATGTACCCAAGCACGTATGCGAAGATAACATAAACAAATATTTACAATCAAACAATTCAGAAATCCATCCAGACGCTAATATCGAAATAACAGAAATTAAATCACACCGAATTAATGAAAATCTTCAGCACTTAGTTATAGAGACCGATAAAGCCACAGGCTACTTGCTCATCAAGAGCAAAACAATATACATAGGATTTAATGCAGTCTACATAAGACCATATAGGCAAATAACTAGATGTTACAACTGCCATGATTATGGCCATATAGGAAAACCTGTAAGTTCAGCAGAACGTGTGGTTATTGCGGCTACAGCCATGCTGAAGACGAGTGTAATGCCAAATATCCAGAGTGTATCAACTGTCTAGTGGCCAACAGGAATGGCGCCCACTACAATGCTAACCACACTGCATTCTCATCAAAGTGCTCAGTCTATAGATTACACTTGCAATAAATTAAAAAAAATAATCAAAGAAAATTTTAAAATGAATAGCACAAATGCCTCAGCTAACAAAAGTGCCGCCATAAACATTGTTAACGGAGTTCCTGAACCGACTAGGACAAAAAGTACAGTTATTCTCCAAATTAACCTCATGCGATCCAGTGCACCTACTGATCAGTTACAAGTTATCGCTAACAGTCATAATGCCAATGTTTTCATCATACAAGAGCCAAATACTAACAAGAACAACAAAGTCCTAGGCATTCCAAATTCATGGAATTACTGGCTTTCAAATAATGGAAAAGCGGGGATTATCACCACCACAAACCTGGATGCTGTTCTTCTTGGTCAAAAAGAATCAGTTGTTGCTGTTAAGCTAATGGTCAACCAAAGACCACTAACAATTATATCTGCCTACAGCCCTCCTATTAACCACAGACAACGTGCAAGAGGGGAACCAACAACAGACATCAACGACACTCTAAATGAAGTTGAAAAATTCCATAATAATCTGGGAGCAGAGGACTACCTTATAGGAGGAGATTTCAACGCACACCACATCTTATGGGGCTACAAGGATAACGACACCAGGGGAGAGAAGTTACTTGATTTTATCATTGCGAACAATCTCAACCTACTCAATACCATGGGAGCCCCACCCACCTTTAATTCCTCCACACACGAAGGGTGGCCAGATTTGACGCTAGCCTCCAACACCAAGCTGGCAATGTCTTGCAGATGGGAAGTGTTAGATATCGAATCTCTAAGTGATCATCGGTATATTCAGGTTACCATGGATAAACCCCCAGATCAGCCAAAGCTTACTAGATACAAGACTAAATATGGCAACCATCAACGCCTCTTAAAATTACTATCTCCCAGGGTCCCAGGTTTTCTAAACAGCCTGAAGAATTGCAAAACTACTGAGGAGATAGACAGCATAACGGCTGAAGTCCAAGAAGCTTTAATTGACTGCTGCAACAAAACATATAGAAAAGTCCAGCATAAGCACAACATCATGCCAAGCTGGTGGACCTCAGATCTTAACAATAAGAAGAAAGCCTTGAATCTCCAAAGAAGAACGGCGCAGCAAACGAATAATGACAGCAAGAAAGCACTGTTTCTAAAATATAAACAGGCCAAAGCCCAATATGTAAAAGAAATAAGGAAAGCCAAAAGAACTTGCTGGCGTAACATCTGCTCAGCGGCCACAAATACATATGGAAAAATCTATAAGGCTACTTTCAAAAACACTGCCCCTCCTGATAATCTCTTCAACACAGGCAGGCAAACAGGCGATACTACGCACTTCGCGAAACAAATTCTCCAGGATTTATTCCCAATTCAACCAACAAAGAATAACCAACAGATCTTCCAAGAGGATAATCTAGAGCCAGACCTAAGTAGAAGTGAGCTCAGCAGAGTTATAACAACACTACGAAATGGAAAGGCCCCTGGCTTGGATGGAATTGACAACATCATCCTCAAACATCTTCATCAACAAATTCCAGATCTCTTGTACACCTTATTTAACACCTGCTGGAAATTTTGTCACTTTCCTAAATGTCTAAAAATAGGACTCGTAATACTCTTCCATAAAAAAGGAAAAGATAGGCTTCAAACGAGCTCCTATCGGCCTATTACACTCCTCCCAACGCTTGGAAAAGTCTTGGAGAAAATTGCCACATCAAGATTAACATACTACCTCGAAAGTAACAATCTGCTACACAATAACCAGTTTGGCTTTAGACAAGGAATGTCTGTTGATAATGCTCTTAACCACCTTATACGAACAATTCACGCAGCCAAATCCACAGCCAAACATTGTTCAATAATTACTCTTGACATCAAAGGTGCATTTGACTCTGCTCCCCATGGTTCTATAAGACAAGCCCTAGAACAGAAAAATTGTCCTGCTAGAATTAAGCTCCTACTAAATAGCAACCTGAACAGACAACAGACTGGTAGCTATAAATACCAGCCAAGGCCTTGTCTTCCATCCCCAACAAATTGGTTGCCCGCAAGGTTCCTGCAGTGGACCCATCATGTGGAATCTACTGGCAGATGAACCCCTACAAATGGACTGGCCATCAGTTGGGAAATCTACTGATCCCAAATCCAGTGTCACATTACAGGCGTTTGCCGATGATTTCACATTTGTGGTGGCTGCCAGCAGTGAGAGAAAATTGGGTCTCGTTGCAACGGAAGCCCTGGCAATCTTCCATCAGTGGGCCAACAAACATCGGCTGAGAATTTCAATAGATAAATCCGCATATCTACTACTCACCAAACTACAGTGTGGTCCGCAGATATATTTTAACAATCAGAAGATCAAGAGGTCGCAAGCTATCAAGCTTTTAGGTGTCATTATAGATGAGAAGCTCAACTGGTCAAAACACATTAAATCCCAAGGAGCAAAAGCCTCCAGAATTTACCAACAATTGCTCAGGCTGGCAGGCACTAGTTGGGGCTTCTCACAAAAGCAGAGGATCCTACTTTACAAGACTATTGCCGAGAGGATTATTGCTCATGGGTCCCTTGTCTGGGGCGAGATCTTAGAGTCAAAAATCAGTTACTCTTGAATAAAATACAAAGGCAGTTTCTATTAAATGTTACTGGAGCGTTCAGAACAACAGCTACCTCTGCACTCCAAGTTATAGCAGGCATCCTGCCCTGCATGTGCAAATTAGTAAAGAGGCCCAGCTTAAGTATTTGTTTAACTCCAGTGGAGACCATAATATCGAGGTCAAAATAGCCAAACTGTCCATCCATCCTGGAAAGTATAACGTTGACACCAAGATCAAGTTGAATATGGAAGACCACCCAAATCTCAATGATGGAATGTACCACATCTTTACAGATGGCTCGAAAATAGAAGAAAGATTGGGAGCTGCATTTGTGGTAATCCACAATGGAAATATTGAGCATACAGAGAAATTTCCCATTTACAACAATAACACGGTCTTCCAAGCGGAACTATATGCGATACAGCAAGCGGTGAACTGGGCAATCCAGCGGAGCCAAAATGTACTATATGGTCTGACAGCCAATCAGGGATCAAGGCAATCGGCAACCCTTCCACCACCAGCCCACTTGCAAGATCAATTCAGAACATCCTCAATACAACCAACTCTATAAAGCTGTCTTGGATCAAGGCCCATGTTGGTCTTGAGGGCAACGAAATTGCAGACAGCTTGGCCAAAGAAGCAACCTCTCTTCAGGGTCCGTACGTGTCACTACCAACCCCGCGCTCATACTATAAAAGAATCACTACCGAGGAGGCTTATAAAACATGGCAGACCAGTTGGGACCAGGCAACAACAGGAAGACCAGTTTACGAAGTTTTGCCAAAAGTCACCCAAATTCATCAGTGCTGGCCTAGACAGGTCACCTTATTCGTCACCGGGCATGGGCCATTTCCATCCTACTTATTCAGAATAGGCGTGCTACCGAATGATTACTGTGCCTGTGGAGATGTGGGTAATCCAATACATTATGCAACCATATGTCCGATAACCAGCTCGTGGCACTTCACTAAGCCGAGCACCCATTTAATCAAGGAATGGACAAAAACCTGGTAACGAACAGCTATGCTAGGTCCAAGCTAATAGCACTTGTAAACTTCCTAATAGACCATAGAGACCTCTACATTCCAAGCTACAATGAAGACGAAGAGGAGGACTAAATAATTCCGGAACCATAGATGTGCAACTGCTTCCAGCATCTGTAGCTACTATGATATCCACTAATCTCTTTTCCCTCCATAAACTACTTAACTAAGTTACACCAATTATTAAGTTACTTAGGATCAGCCTACTTTCTAAATTTTCCTGTTTTAATTGAATTTCTCTCCTTATCCAAACCGTACGCCACAACTGCCATAATTATCAAGAACTGTGCCAAAATAGTTTTAATACTGTACAACCAAAGCCATCTACATGTCATGTCCTATGACACTGCTCTAATTTCTAGATAGCCCCAATTCCTAGTGCTCTAAGGAGCATTATTAATTAATTTATTTTCTATTTAGACAGCAATTGATACCCACCTTCTCCATTGTTAGTGATGCTTTGATACTTGACCCTTCTCTAGTGCCAAAGGCTAAAGTACCTATTAAGAATAAACTACCAGAATTTGTAAATTTTATATTGATGTCATTTACTAGATTCTCCCAGTGGATGATCCACTGCCTCCTTGTGCTTAAGCTATTTTAAGTATTTTTGTAATCCTTTTGTTGAATTTCTGTAAATATTGTCCAATGTCTCTCTTTACTACTCTCACTTGTTTGCACCCATACTCTGTCACTTACCTTTTAATTGTTCTGTTTGTTTTGTTCCAATGATTGTCTGTAAATTTTGTCTTTGTCCCAATTTGATCTTACCAATAGTGTAAACTCACACACAGTTACTCACCTTGTATTTGTGCTGTCTAGTAATGTTTATCGCCCACATTAAACTAGTCCAATGGGGACAGCTAAAGGCAACTGACGAATACCCTCCACTAGCGTGTGAAGTTGTTGCGTTTTGGAGCTTAGCTCCGTTGCAGCGGCGGTGCCACTTTCTTTTCTTCTTTCCAGCAAGTCCCATCTAAACTGGTAGAACCCTTCTTGGGTTAGGTACGGGGGACTTTGCTGGTGTATACTATACCAATATTATTTAACCATAATATACGTATTTAGAAAAAAAAAGAAAGCATAATATTTTGGAACACTCTATGAACCAGAAAGCATTCATTTGTGTACCATTTCTTCACATTTACGAACTAACAAATGTTGTATAATTAATGTAAACTGCTGGCCATATAAAGAAGGCAACATTCAGGAGGAAGCCTGTAAATGATGTGAAATTTGCATCATGCGCTTATGCTTTGATGCATGCAAATGATTAGCATTGTGGTGCATATGCAGATCACAAACGACTGTAGTGTCAGTTGCAAGTGCTTTATGAGATGATAATCGTTTGCAATTTGAAGTAAGATAGTTGTTTTTTCATGTGTTTTTAAATTAAGCTGTTTAACTATGTATCATGGAAGAAATCAAGCGTCTTTCGAACAGTTTCAGAGCTAAGCAGAGAAAAATAATAGCCTATAGATATTGCAAATTATTCTGCTAAATAAGAGATTACGTCGGAAGAAACCAAGTAACTGTGACGCAAATCTATAATCTCTGCGTGTAGACGAGAAAGATAAAATGACTGAGCGATGCACCATTGGATATGATGGCAGACATACTGTGCGCATCGCACTGATGGATCACTCAGTCACATCATAAAATAATAGGACACCAGACTCAATATATTACACCTCATCCAGTATCCAATCACATCATTCGTAATTCATTTGCAGATTAGTGGAATGTGAACTGGATGTCCAGGACCTTGTCTATCCTTGACTCAAAATTGTAACAGACATTTCCTCTATCAATGGTACCATGAGCTATGGGTATGGATAATGGAATACAACGACATTGTCATTATTGATGACAATGTCGTTTTTGAAATTTAAAATGATTTTATGAAATTTAAATTTACAATGAATAAAAAAATTGTTGTATATAGAGAAATGTATAGTTAATTTTAGGCTTAATTTTTAGGCTTATAAAAACATTCATTGTATCTGTCAAAATTAAGGAAATTGATCCGAAAATATGATTTTAAATATAGATAATATTTGTAATTTGAAGTGAAAAAGTAAATCTTCTAAGAGACAGTGGCCAAATTTTGAAGGATTTGCTCAGCAGCAAACATAGCTACATAATAACACATAGCAGATTTTGCTACATATGTATTATTATGAAATTGTAAAAGTTCATGGGAAAGTTGCCTTTAATGTGAGGATGTCCATCAATAAATGTTTTCAAATAGAGCTTTTTAATTTTTTTTGCTCAAGACAATATTCTTTACCTTAATGCTATGATGAAATCAAAAGTAAAGGAGTTGATTGTGTAAAAAATTATATATATGAGTACTTTCAAATGACTCATGGTCGAGTTTACAAAATTTAAAAGTTTCAGATAAATGCATAGCGTGTCGTCCATTGTAATATAATTTCGTGTAACCATTTGTTGTGACATGGGAATAAATAATTTTAGACATTTTTTTAGTTTACATAGGATGTTTTAAGGATTAGAATCATTTTTCCATCTGTAAACAGAACTGGGACTAAAATTATATCAGATAATTGACATATCCAAAAATAAGAAATCTAGTGACATTTTTATAATTTAGACATCATAAATTGAAATAAGTTGCTTTTAAAAATAAATGAGTAAAAAGTCAGTTGTGTGTTTAAAAAAATTAAATTGTTTTTAAATGAAATTTAATAGCAGCTATTGTTAATGATCTGAATAAATTCAGATTTTATATAACATCTTATAAAAATTATATAACTAAATATTATCATGAAAATATTTTTAATCTAAATGCAAATAAAAGGATAAATGCTAGAAAATTTTACACATAATTTTTATACGCATTTTAAAACCGGAATGAAGTGCCAGATTGAATACATCATGTTATGAATAAAAAGTTACTTACTTTTTGGAAAACAGTTTTCGGTTTCTTCATCACAATTCTCTATCATTGGGGGTTTCCAACGTTCTTTGTGTAGTGGATATCTGAATGAATCTTTACAAACGCAGAGGAAATCTTCGTCTTCGGTTTTGTACCTTATGCAACCTTCAGCTGTTCCATTCCATTCACAGAGGAGCATTGAGCACACACAGTACTCATCTGTTCTGTTCAGATCCGGATAACAGTACAAAGTTTCACATATGCTGCTTTCACAATAGCACTCATCTTCAAACCAGGACCAAGCACAAAGTGGGTCTTTTAGACAACGTACTTTTTCTTCTTCAGAGATGCTAATAAAATTTCATTCAAAAGTATTATTGATATTAAAAAATCATTTAAGGTCAACATGAAATCATAAAGCAATGAAAAAATTGTTTTGACTAATTTGTGCCCATTTTAAGCTGGAAAAAAAGGCATAACACCAAGAAGGTTAAGACAATTAACTAGTGTTTAACAACTAAGTATAATTGCATTTAAAAGTGAGCATTTAATTTATTTGCGAAATGAAATATTTATTAACAATCGCGGTATTTTATTGTTCAGATCCCTTATGAAAAATTCCTCGATGTTAATAAAAATATTACTAAACGCTATTATAAATAGTACGTTATAATAAACTTCTGCATTATTATACTACTAAACATTATAAATACTTATAAAGCTTTATTTATTAGATTCGCTGTTATCTTTTGTAAATCTTTCAAACATTTGTTTTTCTTTTTACAATACCACATCATCTTGAGAAATGTATCATGGAAATCTTCAAGTAATTTCATGCAATTGTATGAGTTTTATATTTTATGGGTGTGTCAGGTAATATTAATTGATTTGAATTTAAATGCGATTTTTAGTATATAATTTTATATACATCATGATCGAATTTTCATAAGAAAACAGTTAGATTTTGAGAAATCTATTTTAGTAATTCACGGATAATTGTTTGAAACATTATAAGAAAGATTATTTTAAAATTACAATTGTAGAAAAAATGGAAAATTTTTTATAAAAGAAAAAAAGCGTAAAATATTTCATTTTGAATGGAAGCTGATCAAAAAAACAAAAAAATATGAAGTAATTTACTTCACTCAATATTTCCCTATGTTTCCTGTTCCTTTCTTTTAAAGGAATAGGAAATCGATACTTTTTAGCATACATCTTATATCGTTTACATTATGTAAATGAAAATATCTGTGAAACATTAGGTAGGTAGGTTGGCTGACAAATTTGCTCATTCTACTTTCGTTTATAAGTAATATGAAGCAATTTAAATTAAGCTTCATGTAAAATGTTTCGAAAAAGTTATTTTTCTATTTTTAAAAGGAGTATTAAAGAGTATTGTCTGAGACTTTGTAGTCTGTGACCTCAGAGTAGCAGTATTAAGTCCACAAAAAAATTACACAGTCAGGCTATCTTTATTTTATACGTAGAGATTATTCAGTAAGATATAAAAAATTAGTGAAAATTATTTATTTTTGAAAAACGTATTTTATTGTAGAATTTAAATGACATCGATTAAAAGGGATAAAAGACAGCACATAAATATTTAACATCATCAATACTCTCTGTGATAAAGTTACTTAAAAATGGTCACTATTATTAGCTTCAAAAATGTGTATTATATGTAGCATAATATTAATAATTAACTCATTATAAAAGTATTGAAATGTTTTGCTGAAAAATAAAAAAAATAAGGAATTACAGGATTATTGTCTGAAATTATTGCCAAAATGATTGTCTACTAATTATATTTTTTAAAAATAATATTTTATCAGGAATTCATAATTAATAATTTTACATGCAAATAGCTTTGATATTTTAGAAAGAAATCAAAATTTTCTGTGTGATTTTGTAAATGTATGCACAGTTTTATGTTTGATATCTACTGTATTTCAATCAAAATTATTTTGTTTTCATTAAGATACATTAATACATTTACTTGTAAATTGGTAATTTATCCAAAAGGAGCGTCAGATTTTCCATATACTGAAGTCCCGCTTCTTTCGCGAAGATCTTGGGAATAAGGCTCAAAGAGCAAATGGTTACACCAGGGAATTCCAGTTGTTTCATTATTATGCTCTGTAATGTTTTATAATAATTAGATTTAAAAGCTAAAATAATTAGAAAGTAATTAAATTTTTTATTATAATATAAATTTAACATTTTAATACTATAAGTATGTCTTAAAATGAGGGAAATGTTTTTTTATAAGATTAAATGCACACACACATATGTATATATATATATACACACACATATGTAAGCAAATAAAAATTCTGATAAGTGAAATATACAATTAGTAATGCAAATTCTCAAAGAGCATGAATAAAGTACAAATGAAAAATTAATTATTTTTTTAACAAAATGAACAAAAACTGCAATTAAGTACTGACAAAGTCATTTTTATCAAGGGTTACTGACCAAATTGAGATAAATGTAAGTTTTTTTTTAAATGGCTATAGACAATCGTCAAAACTAAGACCTTAAAACGCAATAAGACTACAAATATAAAATTGAAAATAAGAAATAATCAATCTATAAACACAAGTAAGTAGAAAATTTCATGTAAATATTTCCTCACATGTATGAAAATTAAATTCCAAAACAGGTAAATGACATACATTAATGTAGAAAGTAACTAACTTATATTGCAAATACTAAATCACATTTCAAACTTTTTATAAGAACTTCAACTTTTTCAGTAATTAACTGCAGACCCCTTCAGTATTTGAAAATGTGGCTTATTTCATTCATATAAACAATATTTTGCTATCCAAATATTTTTTGATAATATTCAAAAGACAACTTTTTAAAAGCCTTTTTTGTTTCCAAGTGTTTATAAATTATTATCACAAACACGCAACCTAAGCTATTTATTTTTGGGTTCTTTTTGATACTGAGTGCTGTGAAGTAATGAATTCACTTACAATTTGAAAAGCAGAGTGATCGCGAGTTTCGCTCAATGCAAAATGGATTCATATCTGTTGTAAGTATTCATGATACTTATGTACGATTGGCATTTTTATCTCTCATCCTGGTAAAACATGGTGCCGTTCTAGCTTTCGTACAGAGAAATTAGATGAAGTTCACTCATCATTATCTCTTCTATTTTTTGGTTTTTAATGCATATGTATTTGCTTAATGTATAAGGTATAATATTCTTTTGTGGAAAGTTACATAGAGGAACTGACACCATATTATTCTAAATTTTGAAGCTTTCCTTTCAAGCATATTTCAAAATAAAGATAGTTGGCAAAAGTTCTTCAGATAGGAAATTTTATTGAGTTCATTATTTCTTTTTAATTAGTTAATAGCTAAAGTGAAATTTTCCTATATTTTTATACATTCGACATTTGGGTAATCAATGATTAAATTATAGAACGCGTGTTTTATGTACAAAAATTAGAATCTCATTTACAAACTATATTTTCTTCCAACAATAAATTATTTTGACTACTGTGAAGAATAACACTATGCGTCGAGATAAAATAATACTTAACCTTTGATCTCATTATAGAAGGGTAATCAAGATATTCTTGAAGAACTCTATAAGTCATCAAAAACATTCCACTGGCTGTCAACATGATAATTACAAACCAGAAGGCTCGTCTAACTGGAGAGGGAGATTTTACTACATGAGAAACTCCTGCTGCGGAGAGTCTGTTGGCTAGAAAATCAGCTAAAAGACTTAGTTGAACAGATTGCTTTTTGCTCCTATAAAAAGTTATTATGTTACATGAATGTATTCACACATCAGTCATATATATAATAAGTAAAAATGACAAATTTTGTCCTAATTCTGTAAGAAATAGTATATAAAGCAGTTTTATAATTAGTATTTTAATTAAGGAGTAAACGATAATCTTACAAGTAAAATTCCTTTTTGAATCTATTTCAAGCATATTTTGCGTCGTTTTGTGTATAAAAATCAAACTTATTTACACACACACACACACACACACACACACACACACACACACACACACACACACACACACACACACACACACACACACACACACACACACACACACACACACACACACACACACACACACACACACACACACACACACACACACACACACACACACACATTTGATCAATATTATAAATAACAAATATTTACAATTCATCTAAAAGAAATTTGGTTAAAACAAATAAAAATATCATTCTAAATATCAAATTATAGATGTATTAAAATAATAAAATATAATAGAGCTTTATGAGCGAGGAAATATAGGAATTTTCCAAGCATCCGGCATATAAGGTGTCTTAAAAGCTCACTGTGCCTTGGAGATTAAAGACGGAACTCTTCAGTGGAAACGCTTAGGTTTAATTACAGAATTCGTTACTGACCATGATACAATACTAATTCAAGAAGCTACTTGGCTAAAGGCAATTGTGGTCTGATTAATACCACCATATATGTCTTTATTGAAATATGAAGAACCACAACCAATCCCAAAACATTATATATATATGTATATATATATATATATATATATATATTCTTACAAAGTAGTTGAAAGCCTAACTGCCGAAAGTACGATGTAAGACATTTTATTATCCATCTACTAAATTGCCACCCAGATTTACATTTCATAGATGACAAGGCGTGTTGATGCTTAACAAAGAAAAAAACACTGAAAACATCCGAAACTCCACCTCAACAAACGTGGATGCACAAGGCAACTTAACATCTTTCTTTTGGTGTTCCACAAGTGTTGGAATCGAAGCCGACAGTTTTCACTTGGAAGAACACAGTATCCTTTCACTATGGATATATAATTTACTCTACTGTTTTCTGCAAGGACTTCTATTGGGGTGGGTGCTCGGCAACAATTCAGGTTTTATTCCTCACAAAATGCGAAAACGGCTCCTAACCCATGAAAATTCCTCCTAGGTGGGAATTTAAGCAGTGGATATTAAAATACTTTCAAATTAGTGCCTGAAGCATCTTAATATCTACTTCTTTGATCTAAAGGAATTTAAATGCCCACAGCGTTTGTTTAAAAAACAGTTCATTATTAAGGCCCTAGGGTGTTAGATTGGTACCAAAATGAGTTGGTTTGAGATGATAAACAACATTCTAAATTGTTTGCACCAATTGTTTGTTTTTCAAGTTAAAAGTGCAATTATAACAATTAAGATAAAGACATTATAAATGATTTGTCATAAAGAGTGAATTTATAATTATAATAATAAAAAAGAGAGAAATTTTATAATTAATATTTTTAATTTATTTTAATTTAAGTAATATAAGAATTGACTTTAATTATGTTATCTTAACTATTATAGAATTTTACAGTTTTTATTAGGTAAATAAATTGACATGTTTGTTATGAAAGTTAATTGCAAATAAAATTTTTCCTCTATTCAAATGTTTTACAGAATAATATGTTTTTGATAATCCTAATATGTAGAGATGTAATAGTCACTATCTTAAATTCAGCGAAACATATTTAAAACTAATTGATATTTTAATGAGGTGTGCATATTTATTATACAGTGGAGACTAAAATGTTATGAATGTTACAAGTTCTTTAAAGATACCAAAATTTTATTTTTGTTATTAATATTATATATATATATATATATATATATATACATAAATATATATATATATATATATATATATATATATATATATATATATATACATAAATATATATATTCTTATTATGGAATATAAAATAAAAGAATATATATAGAGAGACAGATATGACCATGTATAAGAAATATATGAATAATTAACTTCCAACCCATACATTTATTTGCACTGAAATATATTCTAGAAAGTGTTTCTTGAAGTTGTTGTATTAATCCCTATTGATGCAAGAGAACAGAAATTGAATTTAGAAAGTTAATTTAAGTCAAATACTTAGAGCATTTCTTTTCAGAATTTTTTAAAGAATTTCTTATTACTTATTATCAGAAGATGTCATGAAATTTACAATTTCATGGGTATTTACTTCTAGTGAACGTATCATGAGATCACATCTTATGAGAAGCGAAAACACCAAACTTTCTATAAAATAGTCAGCGATTAACAATATCGGATGTTAAAAATAACAATAACAATCAATATAAAAATCTTGAATGATGTATAAGCGAAAAAAATTTAGTAAGCCCTTGGCATTATTGAAATAACGTAGAAGATGGCCCATTGTGATATCCTTAATAACATTAACCATTCAAATATTCAATATGTCAAAAGCATTAATTATTATCTAAATGAGCAGCAAAATTTGCTTTGTCAAGTGCATCAGAGTCTGTTATATAAACTAAATTTGATTATAAAATTTCTGTATCCATACATCAAGAAATTATGAATTTAAATTTTCAACAAGACAATTCGTAATCTAGCAGAAATTACCCAATGACACTTATTTGGATCATCTAGTGAATATATATCTACTAAAATACTTCCACAAGCAAACAATTTATATTTTTCTTTAAGTATAAAGAACTTGTTGAGGTAGTGAATGTCATAAATAAAATATGTAAATACATTTTTGACAGAGAAAATATCGTATAGATATGTTTAAATATGTATATTTCATTGAATGAATTTGTTAATTAAATGCTTTTGTTCGGAAGTGCTTCTTATGAGAATTATTTTTGAAGAGGCTATTTTGTTCTCGATGTTAATCAACAGATTTTAAACATGGAATAGCAAATATAATTAAATGTAAGGAACATTCATTTCGTGATATTTATTGTTAATAATTCATTGTTAAAATTACATAGAGAATATATAATTCCAAATATTGCGTCCATTTTGGGGAATGTAACGTATAATTGTGACTGAGTGTATAAATATTTATATGTATATATATACACTGGTGTGCAAAACTTAAGCAACAAGTGGTTTTTCTGCCTCCGCAAGAAATCATCTGAGGGACATGAAATTCGAACATGAGACACATCATTTTGTATTTAAGAGAGATGACAAAAGCGTAGTTGCACAAAAATTAATAAAATGCATACAGTACGGAATCAAACAAAAATAGGCTTTATTGAACTCACAGTATTCCTGCTCAAGATCATCTGTTCAAGAAGAACAATAACAAACAGGTGTTCTTTAGTATGGGATATGCCCTCTCCTTACTGTAATGATTGCTTCGCATAGTCTCCCCTTACTCAGTACCAGATTCTTCAGCAATTTTTGCGATAAGAGAGCCCATTCCTCAATCAGCATCTGTTTCAGTTGCTGAGTGTTCCGCAGGGGTTGCAATCATGCCGCAATGGGACTCTCCAAAATTTCCCTCACATGTTTTGGAGAATTTAAATCAGGTGAGCACGCTGGCCAATCCATTCGGGTGGTCTTCACTTTCCAGTAGTTGTTGAGCAGCATGAATCTGATGTGGCCGTGCATTGTCATCCATAAAAATGAAATCTGCTCCAATGGCACCTCGGAACAGACGCACATAGGGAAGGATTACCTCCTGATAATAGGGATCTCCGGTTACAGAGCCTCTGTCGAAAACGTGGAGTTCAGTCTGCCCGTTCAGCATAATGCCTCCCCAGACGAGAACTCCAGGAGCACTATAACTGTCTTTTACCGTTATGTCGCTGCGATGAAACCGTGTCCCAACCTCTCTCCACATCAATTGGCTTTGAGAATCACAAATAGCACTGAAACGACTTTCATCTGTGAAGAGGACGCGATTCCATTGATCAGATGCTCAGTTTTGTGCTTTTTGCACCTCTCTAAACGGTGTCGCCGAGGGCGAGCTGTCAACGAAATGCAGCGTTCAAGACGGCGGGCCAATAGGCCACCTTTGTGAAGGCGTCTGGCCACAGTTAACCGCGACCCTGTTGCTGTACACAGTTGCTTAGCAATGGCGCTTGCTGACTGGTTTCGGGTTTCTTTCGCCTGAAGGATGATTTAAAGGTCATCCACTGCAGGTGTTTTCCTGGAGCGGCTACCACTAACCTTTCGAACAGCTATACCTGTGGTTCTGAAGGCTTTCCAAGTCTGCGAAATGACACTTTAGTAGATTACGAACTCTTCAACTACACTGGTCACACTACGCCCCTCCTTCAGTTTTCTAATCCCTCTTCCATGTGTGAAGTCGTCCAGGTGATTTCTTCTAGCCATATTTCACGGACACACTCACTTTCACTTGAAACGAAAGTCTTTAATTGATCCTGCGTCCTTCCTTTTATTGTAGACTTGAACTGCGCTCGCCGAGAGCACGCGTTTTGCATATGCTGAAGTCACCTCTGACGTTTTGCCACTGATATTTGCACACGCATGACCTTTCTACTGAATTACGTGTTCATTGCACTGATCGTAAGAACTCTTTTTATGCAATTTCATGGTTATCCGCTTAAAATTTACATTGTTGCTTAAGGTTTGCACAGCAGTGTATAATATTATAGTATTTAGGGAATGCTTTGTTTAAAATTTTAAAATAAATATTACAGATTTTATCACATTTCTCACTGATGAGGGAATTTAAATACATATTGAATTTTATAAAATTCATTAATATGAAATAAAAAATAATAATCATCTTACCTACTGACTGTTTTTGAGTTCTTCTTTTTATGATTATGTGATTTGTAAAACTTCTTACAAAAATTACTATTCATTTTATTTTACTTTAGTTAAAGACAAATGCATCACTTCGAGGTTTTAAATTTATCGATATGCATATATATTTTAGCATTTGTTAAATAGTCTTCTTGTGTTGAAAGGAATCTTCTTAATGTGGAAATATTATATAAGATACACACAAAAAAAAATTCCAATTTATCCCTCACTAAAGAATGACTTTCTATCTGTAACCTTGATACATGCATGAGTCTTACGAATTAAATTAACTCCCAATTTCCGAAGTAAAAATTCGCTTCTGTTTATTGTAGATTGATTTCTGTCGGCTGTAAATTGCTTTTAAATTAAGTGGATGAGTAAAAGAAGTTATACTGCTATTATAAATAAACATGTTTCGGAGATAGTAAAAATGTGTTTATGGTACAGCAGAGAAAAAAGAATTGGTTGCTATGATATTTTAATAAAAAAGACTCTTAGTCAAAATGTTAAATTTCCTTTCACGCGCTAAAAGATAGTTTAACAGTATGACTTGAAAAATTAGGTTAATAGAAAAATGATTTTTCTATTCATTGACTTTTTTAATTTGCGTCAAATTAAAAAGTATTTATAAGAATTTTATGCATTGTAAACGTATAGCCACATGTAAGAAAGAATAAAAAAAGTTTGAAAAGACAGAAAAGAGAGGAAAAAGTTTGTACAGTAATGTGACATAATTCTTTATAATTTATATTTTTTTCAAAAAGTAAATGTTTTGAAAACTGTTTTATACTGCTATTTTCGATATCTACAATCGTAAAATGCAAATTTATATTGACGCACTGTGTAGTAAATACTTTGTGCAAAAATTTCAATTTTTATAAGTTTCTTTAGGTACATCTTTAAATATCATATTTTTTGTGTTAATTTTTAAAATTATTGTTGATTCCGCATTGTGTGTAATATCATTTGCGCTATATTATTTGTGCATTATTCTGTTGAATAATATCATTAAATATTTTTGTTTTGATAGAACAATAAGACTTGTGTTTGATCAATGATTCCATATGATAACATAAAATGGTTTTAAAAATGTATTTAGTAGGACTAAGGAAACAATAGTTCAATTAATAAGAATCTTTAAATCACAAAATTATTTATTCTTAGACCAAATATTGAATAATTGTTTTTATGCATTAATGGGTTTTACACAAAAATTGATTTTCTCAATTTTACTAAAAAATGAGTATTTCCTTTTTCTATAATTATTTATTTATTATAAATTTTCTTCACAGTGCTATATTTTTTTGAGCAAATAAAGATTTCATGCCTTTTAGGAAAATTTAGATATTTCTATTTTAATAGTGTTAATTATATCAAGTTAAATTATATAAATAAGTTAATTTATATCAAGTGTTTGTATCTTCTAGTAGAGTTCTTAGTCTTACACAGGATAATTTTGCATACAATAAGGAACAACGTATATATGCATAAATATACAGGTGGTTATCAAAGTACTAAAAGCATGTATGAATAAAAATGATAGCTTTAATACACTTCGAAAGAATTAAAATATATAATGATAGGTACTAGTTTTCCGTATAAATTGAAATGCATATATTTTGGCATTGTTATGAATCCTTATTAAAGCTCTGTAAGTCTTAGAAATTTTTCGAAACATCATTTTTTGCGTTATTATATTACATTTCATTTTTGTGTTATTATATTATAAAATATTATATCTTTCCATATGTGTTTCAAAATGTCTTTTATAAATTACTGACAAAAATATGAAAGACAAACTGCAAAGTTTTAAATTTCCTTTTTGTCCAAGTTAAGAATAATATGACTAACTGAAAACAGCCTGAGCGAACATAAATAGTGATACAATCGACCGACTACAGACCGATTTTGAATATGTAAGCTTTCATTTCAACGGACAATAGACATTGTGCTCTGGAGGTAGCAATTTGCATCGCTTTTGCTATGAATATATAAGTTATAATCTGCTATTTTTATTAAGTTAACTATAATTTGTTTTGTAGTATGTAAAACGTGCTTTAATTGTTTTATTAATACAAAAATTATAAAGCTGGCAATTTATGTTGACATTATGAAACCAATCATCCTCAGTTTTCTAATCAGTATCCACCAAATTACAAATTAAGATCAGCTGAACTTGTTTCCATAAAATAAATGACAGTCAGTTTTGATGACTTTTAGAAATCAAGCTAATAATGTGGCTGAAGCCGGTTTTCTTATTACTTGGAATATTGCTAGTGCAAAATGCCGATGAAGAGAGGTAGAGTTCATTAAAAAAATTTGTAGATGTGCTTAAGGTTTCATACTCAAATAGTGCAGAATCCCAGGAATAATGCAGAATCTTCAAGGCACACAACCGAAGGACGCATAACTGCAATTAATACATCTCTTGAATACAATTTAAAAAATGAATTGAAGAACTGTTTTGCATACAGCTTAGCTTTGACAATTCGACAGATATCACAGATCTTCCGCAATGGGCTGTTTAATTCATTTTGTTTCACCTGACTTCGTTGTTAAAGAAGAATTATTAAGTTTAGTAGCACTGAAGAGTAAAATCGAGGTATCGATATTAAAAATACATTAGATTCTATAATAAAAACTTTTGATGTGTCTAGTAATAAACTTGTAAGCATTGCAACTGATGGAGTTCCTGAATGAATTGAAGAACTGTTTTGCATACAGCTTAGCTTTGACAATTCGACAGATATCACAGATCTTCCGCAATGGGCTGTTTAATTCATTTTGTTTCACCTGACTTCGTTGTTAAAGAAGAATTATTAAGTTTAGTAGCACTGAAGAGTAAAATCGAGGTATCGATATTAAAAATACATTAGATTCCATAATAAAAACTTTTGATGTGTCTAGTAATAAACTTGTAAGCATTGCAACTGATGGAGTTCCTACAATGTTGAGTAAAAAATCGTTTTTATTCACTTTTTAAGAAATGATTCTCAAATTCCACGATTCATACCAATGCACTGCATAATTCCACGGGAACATATCGAGAATCAAAGTATACTGAATTAGAAAAGGCTGATTGTCGAATTATTTCAATATTGGGAACAACGTACTTATGTAATTTCTTTTATTCCACTTTAAAATTCATGAAATCCAAACACCAATCAGTATTAACTAACCAGCATCTCAAAGAATTACTGAAAGTTCTGTTTTCAATTATTCACCAAATTTCAAATAATTATCAAGAAAAGTAAATATACGTGTTGAATTTTTAACATTTAAATTCAATACACAAATTTTGTATTTTTATTTATATGTTTTCAATAAATATAATTTCTGTAAAAAATTTTAATACCTTTTTACATACCTTTTAAATACGCATTTAAATGTGGTTCACGAAATATTTACCATTTTGGGAAATGGCGCGATTATTAAGCAGCTTGACCATCCTTGTCAAAGATTAACTACATGAGCTTAATGATCCAATCAGAATAGAGTATTCAAATTACTCTAAAAACAATGCTTAAAGATTAATTAGAAGGTTAATATTTAACGATTTAAACGTAAAGAAATAACTGCATGATAAAGAAATGTGTTATGTGCTTAGCTCACTAAAATATGGCATTGAGAGATTATAAAAAAGAACGTAGATTAGATCACATTGAGAAATAGCATGCCATTCTTTACTGGACTCGAAAAATGTTATGTGGCTAAATGAATCTGAATCAATGTTGATTAGCACTACTGTTGGTTTTAGTGGTACGCCACATATCTCTGAGAGAGTGTTGATTCTATTTGTTAAGATGTTAATGTAAAACTCGTATCAGTGAATATCTAAAATGTTATTTTGGGACATTTACATGGCATGAACTGGATTTGTAGAACAAAATTACTCAATCATTGATTAAAATTAATATTTTTTCTAATTAACTCTGATCTTTTTATTAAGACAGTAATTTATGGAATTCACACTTCTGAGGAATAATGTAATGATATACAAATCACCATGACTATATAGTCATGATTATTGTAAGATCATGTCTGACTATTAAATAGGAAAGAGAGTATTTCATCCACTGAACCACCAAAATTCTTAAACTTATTTGGATACGATTGAAGATTTACTTTATATAATATATTTTGAACTGTAAGCAATTTTCAAAGAGGAATATTAATAAGTACAGAATGAGAGACTATATTTTTCAAAGGACTTCTGATTTTTTAATTCAATGGCAAGCTGAGTAATGCAAGTGGCTGAAGGATAAAAAGATTTTACATGGTTTTCAGTGATTTATTTCGAATAATTTTGCAGATAGTAAATAATCATTCTGAAGATATAACAGAGAAGAAGAGTATGATCACAAATGTTTAGAAGATCATGAACTCGGTCTCGACTTCTGTTGAATAATAGGATGCTGAAAGTATTTGTTTTGCTTTTCTACTTTTAGTCTACGAAAGAGTGGAGCGTATAGATTTATTATAAATGAATGTATTATAAATATTCAAAATTATGTTTTAAAATAAGAATTGTGTATTTAAAATATATTATTGAAACATAATAACGATTATTTCATACCAAAATTAGTTTTTGTATTAAATTAAGAAAGCTGTTGAAATTTGTAGATGATGATTTTTTATGTTTATGATTTAACTAATATTTTTACTGTCATATACCTTGAGAGTGACTCTTGTATTGACAAAAAAATTTCAATTCATTGAATACGTTCATCTAATGAATAAAATAATTACATTCAAATATGGATTTGCCATTTTTTTAATGTAATTATGATGAATAAAAGAAAATTATTTTATTCGTGAAGATAGAGAGAATTATCAATAGCATTTTATTATAGTCAGCTTATAATTTTGTAACTAGACAAATTATTTTATATTATTTTTACTTTTTTATTTTCATCATATTTTATTAAATATTTTAGTCCGTTTTATTTACTACCTCAAATTTAACAAATAAACTGATTAATACAAGTAATCATTAAGATTATTTGAGCAGATTAATTTATCCTCGTAGCTCTATGCTCATTATTTTAATTATTAGGTTTTAAATGATTTATAAAATATAGAATATTTGTTTTTGAAAATTAATTTATCTTAAAAATATTTTTGAGGATAGTAACCAATAGATTGCATCGATAGAGTTATATGCGTAAGAGTAATGGAATGATTTACTAATTTACTTTTTTTGAAAAATAACAAATAACTTTGTCATTAAAATTACTGATATTTAGTTTTGGATTTAAAAGTTAAGAAAGTCTTATTTACCTGAACAAAGGTTTTGGATATTATAACGAGAATATTTGATCTAATACGTTATAAAATCAAATATAGTAGTTTCATTTTATTTAAATAACAAATTTTAACATACGACATTAAATTCAGATTTTTGTTATAAAAATAGGATTAAAAATGGTCAGTAATAATGTTTGAATTAACTTTTGTATATGAATAATTATATTTTCACTTTATTTCAAATACCTAATTTGAAAGATTTGTATCATATTTTTGAAATATGAATTAAAAAGAAAAGAATTTTTATAATTATATTTTTGTACAATACAGTATTTTACTACAGTAAAATATTATTTACAAACATACAATAACACAAATTTTACATTTAATTTTTAATACTTTTATATATTAGAATAAGTATGTGTAAATCCCTTTCTTTCAATAAAAGATTATGTGAAATTTTATAAAACTGTAAATGATTTTTTTTTGTATTTATAAATGTCTAGATTTTTCTAGATTTTTCTTAAAAACATTTAATGTTTCTAAAGTCTGCAAGTCAAAATATGAAATAACACACGTTTTTGTACAGTCTATATAAAATTCGTTGTTACAAATTTATTTCAAATTCACAAATAGTGAAATTTCAGAAATTTTAAATATTATATTACATTTAATACTTAAAATTTATTAATATAATATTTAATAACATAATACTTTCAGTTAATTGATTGTGCATAACATCATTGTTCATTTGTATCTTCCATAAGATTTACAAGAAATCCATACATAATCAAATATAAATAGAGGTGATTCTCAAAAAATGTATTTAAATAATTTTTTAATCTTTTACAAAAAAAATATTTTATTTTATTATAGAATACGTTAAAGTTTCTTTAGAAGTGATTTCAAGTACATCTGTGTGACTACTAACATTTTTAGATGCTCGATATCTTGCATTTTAAATGTTATAAATTTGTTTCTAATATTTCATACATAATATGACACGTATATTTTTTAAATATTACATAAATCAAAGTAATGAGTAATTTAAGATGATTATTTTAATGCTATATATCTACTTTTGGTACCGTGTAGTGGACAGCCAAAAGGTCGAAGGACGTTGTAAGCAATATTAGCGTCCACCGCTCAAATTGTCTTCCAGAAGAATATTTCATTGATAGTAAGCCGCGTATTCATGCGTCACATGGGTGAAATTTAAAGAATTGCATAAGCAACATTTTCTTCAGATATCCATGTAGAAATCAGAAGCTCAGCGTACATTTCTTGTTGTTCAACAGTGGCTGAGATTGAGCCCGGAACTTTATGCTTGAGAAAGTACTGTTCTCTAAAATAAATACAATGTGAGATTTAAAATCTGGATTTTGCTTTATGGTTTTTATTAGGAAAAAAAAAAAAAACTAAGACTTATATATCACTATGCTATAATTTGTTAATACCCATCTTCTTTCTAGTATTTGAAAGATTCAAAATTCATGTCTAAAAATTGGATATTAAAATATTTTATTGTCTAAATGCAGCAAAAAATAAAAATAACATTTAAACAAATTTAAGCAAAAGTAAACGAATCGTGTAAATAATGAAATTTGTATAAATATAATATTCGTTTAATTTCGAAAGTGGTATTACTTATAATTCATCTTATACCATGTTTAATACTTAAATGCATTCTTTTTTATTTGTCACATACAGTGAGTTGGAAATTCTCTAGATGATTTTAGCAGTAAAATAGTTCTAATCTTGGGCAAATAAAAAATGTTTGCATATCATTTTTTACAGCATAAAATATGAATTGTATTTTGGTTGTTAAAACAAGTTAAAATCTTCAATTGCTCCAAAAATATACAGACCCAACAAAATAAAAACAAGGTATTTTTCTAAATAGTCATTCGTTAACTTTGAAGTAGTTTAATAGCTTACACGTAGCAAAAAATATTACAACAGAGACTTTCACTATTACTTAAATGTCACTATATTTTATAGAAGCAATCTTCATTTCGAATTCTTTGAATGTACTTTAAAATGCAAATATATGTGGGCAGCATACGCTGAATTTGGAATTCTCACTTTTCTTTCTGAAGCTATTATTGCCCATTTGCAACGATGTTACTCATTTTCTGTTGAAGTTACCATGACAACAGTTGCTTACCTAAAAAGAATATCTCTAAAAAGATATGTTTTTTATATAATAAAAACTAAATTTCCACTCTAAATAAAAATATTTCTAAAATGTAAGACCTCAGTGCATTTTAGGCAAATTTTACAATCTTAATTCTGATTTGTGTTTTGCTAATTTTTATAGAGCTTTATTTAATATCTCCTTCTATAGTAAATAATCACATAAAGAAAATACTTTTACAACTTTTTTTTGCAAAATAACAAATTTATTTTATTGTGACATAAACTTAATTTTTTATTAAAAAAACTATTTTATTTCTACTATATTATAAATTAAAATTAATTTAATGTTGACTTCATTTCATCAAAATGTTTTCATAAATATTTTCTAACTTAAAAGTTGAGGTAGTCATTAAATTGTTTACACAAGGCATCTTTCATATTTTACATATTTAGCAAAATATATTATTATAGTCTAATTTCATAATTGTTATAACAGAATGCAATCAAATTTGCAACTATGACTTCTGATTAAAATAGTTTTGTTTTTCTTTATTTTTTTACAATTTTAACGTTTTTACATCTATTATTAAAATATAATTACAAATTAAAATTAACTATTGTCAAACCTAATATACAGTTATGAGATCATGCATATAATATAAATATTTGCATTAATCATTGGACATTTTTCAACCAAATTTATTAGTAAATTCAACTGTAGCAATGAGAGCAAAAGTTTTAAATTGAAATATTATAGTAATTATAAATTTGAAATATTATAGTAATCAAAAATATTATAGTAATTGTGTATGTCGGGGCTTATACAATAATTGTATAATGAAGTCATAAATTTTGCAGAGAAAATAAATATTCACTTCATTTGTCTTTTAAACAACAATACGTTTTTAAAATTAACTGTATGGGCTTTTAACTAAAGAAGAAAAATTCTAACTTACCATGCTTTATTCAATCCTATATGATTTCTTTAGAAAAATAATGATTACAAAAAAAGAATATTTTGGTATGGCAAATATTTTTTTAAATACTTAATCGAATGTACTTGGAAATTGTATGAATTATATTTATTTATTAAAATGACTGATTTTAAAAATATTTGATGTTCCTTTGTTTTAGCAAAAAATTCACTACTTAACCAGATGAGGTCCGATTCATAAAAATAATATTTAGTTACTAAAATATCATTCTTATTAAATGACTATTCTTATATATTTTAAATTTAAGTTAAGTCATACGTCTTTGTCTGCATACATTATGAAGTCATTGAAACTACAGCAAAATGTCACTCCTTTAACTGATTTAAAATCTATTTGAACTAATTTTAATGAAAAGTTTACAATATATTAAATGCATATTTATATGATTTAGTCGGATTTGATTAAAAAATTTAAAAGGTAAAAAAATGTTAACAATGAGCTTTATAAACCCAGTAGCAGAAAGTTTAATGAGGCATCTACAACATTTAATTAAATATTGTGAAGTATACATAAATAATAACATATTTGTTAAAAAAAAGTCTTCTTAGTTTGATTGTCACTTCAGTAATTATCCTCTGAAAGTAGTCCAATTACTGAAGTTTTAATATTTTTTGTATTTCGAGAAACAATATCTTAATACACATTTTAAAAAGTGTTTTGAATTATATAAGTTTATCAATGAAGAATTAAATAAAAAAAAATTAAAGCTTCACTTTGTAAAACGCATCTCACTAAGCATGATAGAAATGGAATTCTTGATAATTAATCTATTATTATCCTTGCTTATAAATGACAAGATCTTGTGTTTTTAGGATTACTAAAAAAGATTTTGTAAATGCACTATAAACTATGTAAACTAAAAAATTTCTGTCAATTTTTAACTAATTTTAATGAAATTTTCAGGCACGTTTTATTCTTTTGTGAAACTTAGAAATTTCTTTTAATGACAGTTACACGAGGGAATTTTTAAAATTGATAAAAGAATTAAGCATGCCTGAAATATTTTTTAAAAATATAGAATTGTATACCGAATAATGTAACAGTTATGTGTTTAGTAATATTTCTGCAGCATTTTACTTCATTCAACAGAGATTGGAATGTTAAATATTTTTCTATGTATCAAAATACACATAGTTTTGAAAGTTAAAAAGAAAAATATATAATGTTATTTTGTGTATAATAACATAGATCAAGATATTTATATATATTTAGGCTATATATTTATATACTTACGTTATTGTAAGTCTTGTTTATCAAATAATTGAGCAATATGGTTATGTGTAAATAAACCAGTGCTTGTTCTACGATGTTCTGTACAAAGATTTACTTTTAGTTCAAGGAAGAAAACAATAATTTTAATATTCTACTAATAAATTTAAGGGAATCATCTTGCATGAAATAAGCTAATATTGCTGAATGCTTGTGAATATGCTAATAAATTTATTTAATAAAGTAATTTACCTAAATTAAAGAAATGTTTAGCTAATGAATATTTTTTTGCATTTAAATTTATTGATTACGAATATATACAAAAATGGCTTAAGAATTTTCAACAAAGAATCTAAAAATACTTCTTAGTTTTGGGTTTTTAGATTCAACCGAAAAATGTTGTAGGCTGACTTATAATAGAATAAAAAGTTTTTGAAAATCAATAGATTACAGAAAATATATAAATGCAACCATTCTGAAAAATTTGTACAAAATAAAGCTCTAGATAACTCTTCAGTGTGTTTATTAGCATACCCTCAAGAAGAGTTACATAAATTTGCATGTAGAATGAATTTTATGTTTTCCATTAATTACATATACACATATTTTGTAGTTTCATATATAAATATCAAAATGATTTTTTATTTAATATAAAAAGGTAACTTATCAGAAAATAATGTACTAGTTAATAAATTTGCAATTTTAAATAGTCAATTGCTAGTTAATTTGAAATATACATGTGATTATATTGCTTTTCATTTTTACTTGTACTCTATTAATAAGTTTTAATCAGCAATTACTTAAAAATAAAAAGCGATACTTTATACATTGTAACTGTTTTTTTTTTAAAATTATTATTAAACTCTAATTAGATTTTTTATATTATAATATTATATTTTCTTTAACAGTTGTATTTGATTCTAAATAGTTCTTGACAAATCTAATTAAATTTTGCGATATTTCAAAACATTGCTGAAAATTAAATTAATTTCATTGTTTATAACTTTTGTTTTAAATGATTAATCTTATGGAAGGTTTAAATGTGCAACATTTCATTTCATATATTTAAAGGCCTCAGAAATCGTTTATTAATTTTTCTCAAAATAATCAGTTAGCATAATTCAGTGTCCATAAACTATAATACTGTATTTCTTAAATTTTCAAAATATATATCGATATATATATTAGTTTAGTATATATATATATATATATATATATATATATATATATATATATATATATATATATATATATATATATATATATATATATATATATATATATATATATATATATATATATATATATATATATATATATATATGACTAATGTTATGACTAATGTAAAGACATATATTAAGACTAATGGAATGACTTTTGTGCACACACATACAACACATATTTATATAAATTAAATAATGCAATTAAATCATTTATTATTTTCTCTCTTTTCCTATTAAGAACATTCATCTCACTTTGTCATTTTATTTAAAATTAAAAATATACTTAGTAAACATTTCAAGCATTATAAGCTTTAATTCACAGGAGTTAGCCTTTCTAGTTAGTATAAATTAACGTAAATAAGTAATGAGTCTTTTTACAAAAGTTAATGATCTTTTGCTAACAAAGGAAATGCTGTTTACAGACCCACCTTTATTCATTAAAATGTTAGTTTCTTAATTTAAGCAATTTAAAAGAAGGAAAAATAGAGAACATGTCCTGGAAGTTTGTAGTTAAATGCTACTTTTATATTTCATACCATTTTTACTGCGTTCTAAAGTGTATATGAAAACTCCATCTGTGATTTTTTTACGCACATATTTGAACGCATAATATTAATTTAAAAAAAATTCTAATCTAAAATATAACACCTAATATTTATCAGTGATTAAACACATTGTTATTGATTACATCTGTAATTTTTTTTCTATAATTTGATTAAATATGTATCCAACTTTTGCAAAATATACATTCCTTTGTCCTTTTAATGGAACATGGAACACTGTTTAAATTAGAAAATACATTCAGCCATCCTTGCTTTATATTATAATGGCTAAAGAATATGTTGTTAATTTATTTTTTGAAATGTCAATCTAAAATGCACAACAACTCGAGCTCAAATATTGTATAAAATACAAAGATTTAAAATAATAATCAGAACAAAATAACTTGAAAACAGAAGTAAAATTAAAAAAAAATGAACAAGGAAAACAACATAACAACATAAGTAATGCAATCTTTTTTTTTTTTTTTAAACATGAAAGTTTTAGGGTTAATGTACAATATGCTTATTTTTTCCGTTTCTTAGAATCTATTTATAATTTTAAGCATAGAAGATGTTCAGTATTCATGGAGTTCAAAGTGCGTAGAGTCATAAACTGGATAAAATGATACTGACTGAAGAATATATATATTGACTTTTTTTCCTTTTCGCAAAATTTGAATATTGGTTGAAAAAAGCAGTTTAAATACTTCGAATAATGAAAATACGGAATATTTAACTTTGATTTTTTATTGTTTTAAAATTTTATAACAATAATCTTCGTCCATAGATTCAAATAAATTTATAGATTTTCATTTTAAGGCAAATAAAATTATTTTAAAATCAATTTAAAAGGATTTGATGTGTATATATTAAAATGTAATTTTGATGTATTTTAAAAAACAAAAAAAATTTCAATTTTATGAATTACGGGACAGCACTCTGTAACATGGTATCATTTCATTGTTTATGTATTTCTTTGATTTTATTGATTATGTACTTCTATTGAAATTAGTTATTTAGCAAAACCAATTTTTCCACATTTTCAAAATAAAATATAAATTAAAAAAATATCAAATAGAATTGGGATGCATAAATAATTTAAAAATTTTAAACTTAGAAAGCTTAAATTTATTTAATTTTTATATATAAAATATCATCAAAAATGAAACGAGAACTTAAGTTTACATTCAACCTTTTTATCATTTTTGATTTGAATATCTGTTTTCTTAATGAATACAATCATCTCAGTCATAAAATAATCATAAATAAATAGGAAAGCTTTCGCAAATTATGAACAAGTATTGTGTAATTACATTCAAATTTAATTTTAGTTGGAAATACATTCATTTTGTAAATATAAAATACTTTTAGAGTTACTTTTACTTTCTCACAGTTGATTTTATAAGTACAATATGTGTTATAAGTAATTCCTGTTAAAAACTTCAGATTAAACTCACAAATAAATTTTAACTTATAATGTGAATGCTTCAAATGCATGCACATGTTTCAAAAAAAAAAAAAAAAACATTTACTAAAATTTAAAAAAATGTGGCTTTATTTTTAAAATATCAGTCATCAACCAATACGTCTTTAAAATTTGCTTATACTTCTTTGAAAACAACTTTATATTATATTGTTTTGAGAAACATTATGCCTACAATTACAAAATATTGCAGACATATATTAAAATGATATACAATAAAAATATAAAACAGATTTCTTTAAAATTTATTTGATTAAAATAGTTTCAGAGACTCACATACTTGATTTATTCAAAATATTTTAAAAGTTTGAAAAAGAAAATGCATGAAAACAAATTTTAAGAAAAATTAAGCCTTTCTTCTTTTTTCCCATAGATTCAGAGTATTTTCCAGTTATCTTAGGCAGAAAGTATTTCTAGTTTCAGTTTCCACAACATGGAATTTAATCAACTTTTAGAAATTGTTTCGGAATTTCAGACAACATTTAGAAGCTCAAATCATTAAATGTTAAGACAAAATGCCACTAGCTACTTAGTATTTAGTTTCAGGGGAATAAAATTTGGATTGGTGAAACTTTTAAACCTTGTGGTCTTATGTATCACATTCTCAACCAGTTTTATTCATCTCTTCATGTTTTACTTTCTTAACTTTTTTACTTTAAGTTTACTTATAAATTAAAAAAGAGTCCACTTTTTAATAAAAATAATCTCAGCTATAAAGTCTATTACAGTATTGACAACGAAATATCACCAAAAGTTATCGGCTGCAGCTATTAATACTTTAGATGAAGAGGATTTGCCATGAAATATTATTCTCATATCAACAGAACCCATTTTTCTTAAAAAAAAAATTCATTTCAAAACAAATAACTAAAGAGTTAATAAACAATTATCATTTAATTTTTCAAAATATTTTTTCTGACTTTGTAAACGATATTCACATAAATTTGACAAACACGACTAGTAAAATTTTCATTTATAAGAATTCCTGTAAAATATTTAGAAAGCCTGTAATAGTAGATTTTTACAATCGGTTAAATGTATAAATTTTTGTCAGTAACTGAATATTGCAACAATATTAATTGAAAAATTTCAATCAAAAATCCAAGCAAATATGTCCATAATTTGCAATAAAGATTTAAATTTTAAATCTATACAATTTAACACAAAATGTAATTTATTTTCATAAAAAAAGATAAATAATTCACAATTATTTCACTTGATGAGGTTAACCAAATCTTTGTGTTTGAAATTGTTAATTTTTACTATTCATATAGCAATATTTATAAAATATACATAAAAAGATTTGAGAATCATATTTAAAAAATTTGCTGACAAATAGGATACTTTTTCCATCAGTAATTAAAACATTTTAATTTAGAAATATCCTGAGATACCATTTAACAAAAAATAACTAAAAAAGTAATAATAAATATAAAGCATAAAAATTAATAACAAAAAGAAGAAAATACTCCAAATATGGTGAAAAATAATGATGGAAAATATTTAAAAAATTTTTTTCCATAGTATGCCAATATATTCTGTAGTTTTCGACATAAAATAATTAAATAAAAAAATTAATTTAAATAAAAAGTTAATTAAGTTTTTATAGTCCATTATTGACTTAACTATGTGGAAAATTATATAATAATATCCCTTAATGATGGGCATTAAAATAGGACATAAAATCTAGTCACTTTTAAAGAATTGACAAAAATAAGTATTGACAATTTAGAATACACAGAAGAATAAGTAGAATATTCACAATAGAATACACAGAAGAATAAGTAAAGTCTTCTGTGTATTCTTTCTTGTGTGTATTCTAATAATAATTTAGAATACACACAAGAAAGAATACACAGAAGACTTTAACATTTTCTAGCGGCATATAGTATTTAACATATTTTATTAACATTTTAAGTATCACAACACAGATATCTTTAAAAATGTATTAATCTGATATATCTATATCTATATATATCGATAAGGTATAGAATCTTTCAAATTTTTGTCTAAATGCAATTTTTGTCATGTAGGGATGAAGTATATATACAATTAGAATACATATATAAATAAGATTTAAGAGTGAATTTTGGTGATGAATGAAGTCAAATATGCCACTTCTTTCACAATTTGAAAAGGGCATGCTATTGGTTCCCGTTTAACAACGATCTTGATTTCATAGATAGCAAAATTTTCTCGGTTCTTAAAAGTAGCTGCATCACAAATTTTCAAACGTTAATCTGAGGGAAGAAGCCTTAGCCCTATTCTTTCCATCTTAAAAAACTGTATTGTAAATGCATGAAATTCTCTGGACATAAACACCTTTCAAACAAACAAGAGTTGTCATGCATGTAAAAGTAGCTTAATAAAATAGGGATCATAAATTTCTAAATCATAGGGAAGTATGTCTACATGTACATTGATGTTGTTGCATTCATATGCTTTTACATGCATTTTCGTTTGGAAGCATATAGGGATGAGTGTAAACACATTCCTAAAGTGGAAAAAAACAATATTTCAAAATTATTAAATGAAGTTATTTTATTTAAAAGAATATTTTGAAAATATGTAGAAATTTTTCTTTTAATTAAAATAATAATTATGCTATGATAACATATTTTTTTCTAGTAATTGTGGTTAACACATAGAGGAAATTTTATGCAGAAGAAATCATCTTAGTTTTTAAGTACTATGAGTTTCTGTATCATATTGCGTCATTTGAAATAAGTTCATAGTTGTATAACTAACCTTAAAAGAAATTCAAATAGCTTTAAATAAATACGGTTTAGATAAATTACAAATGTTGTAATCAAAAATCAAAATTTCAACGTATATATATATATATATATATATACGTTGAAATTTTGATTTTTGATTACAACATTATACCAAAGCCCTTTTTTTCTAGAGAGTATAACATGTGCGTGCATATATATATATATATATATATATACATATATATATATATATATGCATGCAAATGTTATACTCTCTAGAAAAGGGCTTTGGTATATATATGTTTGTGTTTATGTTGATATGTATGTATGTGCATTCGGAATTTATTAATTTTAGAGAACATATTTAGAATCCATTTACAAGAAATTATGTACTTAAAATTTAAAGTTTTTATGTTAGAATAAATATTCTGAACACTTAAATATGTATGTTATTTATTTAATCAGTTGAATTATTTATTTTTTGGTATATTATATTTCAATTACAACAATTATTGTACACAAAATGATATACAAATAAAATTATGTTCAGTTTTTAAGAAATACTTCCGTAGTTACATACATACATACATACATACATACATACATATATATATATATATATATATATATATATATATATATATATATATATATATATATATATATATGTATATATATATACATCTTATAATCTCATAACTAAATCTTCGTCTGAACCATCTCAAGTTATCAATAGATGTGGATTAAATTTAATTAATGAGTTTTCAATTTCATGCAAGGATTAACTGATGTATTTGAGAATATGCCTTTCTAATTATATTAAATACAGAGAGTCATATTATGCGATTCAAAAACACTTTATTTAGATGTATATAGCATTTAATTTGGTCCTTTGATACTATAATATACTTTTAGAATTTGAGTTCATAAAAAAGACAAAACATTATTTTAATTCCTTAAAATATATCGAGTATATTAATTAAGAGTTTGACATTAGAAAGTTTAACATATAAGTATGCGGCACGAAAATTTAGGTAAATATAATAAGAGAATTATTAAGAGAAATATTTAATGTGCAGAACACTTGAAATTCTTACACTTGAGTACATAAAAGAAGACATATGAATGATTATAAAATGAACAGAATTATTCTCCGGAAATTCTGTTTTTTTATGTTTGTTTTATCACTTGTTTTTTATAGTTAAAAATTAACAACACACAAACTGAAGTAAATTTAACTCATTTACATTGATTTGAAGAAAAGATGTGAAATTTCAAAATGGAAAACAAACAAATGCTTTTTGAAACAAATACAAAAAAAAAATTGAAACAAACAAATTTTAAATCCCTTTTAAAATAAACAAAAGTACCCTTTTAAAAGTGTATTTATTTAAATGCAAATTATTTTCACAGAATTTGTCATCCAGTCGTTTCGCCCCGTTTACAGAAAGGCTATGAATAAAATAATTTTCTTTCGTAAAATACAAACTGTTAAAAAGAAAATGCAAATAGACTAGTTTTGAAGAATTTCTATCAAGCAGTATTTTAAAAACACCCACTCACGACATTTTCGATGTAATTTTGATTCTCATTGTCACTGTAGTTTTGGTCCATTTGATGTTTTCCCCTTTTTTATTTTAAAAGTGAACAATAACATTCAAGTCCATTGGATTATGCAATTATACATATGAATGCAGATAGTGCATGTTTATAAATTATCTCATATGTGAGTATTTTCTATAATTTTTAAAGTAATGTTAGTTAATGTTATTTAAATAGATCTAGATGCAAAAATAATACAATCAAATTTATATATTTACCTTAATATTTATTTTCAACTGTCTAGATTAAACTAACAAAATTTATTCAACTTGCTTAGAGATTCTTAAGTACGTTTGCATAAATACAGTGAAAAATAAAATTCGCATCATATTAGTGTTTATAAGAAAAATATTGCGTAAAAGTAAATAAAAACATGTAACTAAAATTTTATAATATATAATATACGGAAAATGTGTGTGTGTGTACAATATATTATAAATTAAATTTACTACCAGATAAGTTCATATTTATTCTTTTCAAATAATTGATATTTTGTTGTAATAGAAATGTTTCACACTATATTGTAAAGAATCAAAGTAAAATCATTTGTAATTTAATGGTTAATATTATGATTCTTATAAAAATTTAATATTCTGATTTAAATATAAAATACAAATAAAGTGTAGTTTTATATGTAAAAGTGTTTAAGGCATAAAAAGTAATTGCATTTTTAATTAATCTAATACAGTATATTTTGAAGTAATTTAGTAAAATCTGTATTTGTGAAAGTTTGTTGAAATTTATATGGAAAAAAAAATATCACCCTGAAGTATATATATATATCTGTAAAAATTTATAAAATCATTTTACATGGAATGTTAATGTTTTTAAAAAAAATTGCTCATAAAAGCAAATATAGTGACATATTATCATGGAACATCGCTTTGTAAAATTCCAGTTAACAGAAATTCGAAATTTGAAAAAGTATTATAATTCTCTTGTTAAATAATTGCTAATCAAATACATAAATCTCACTTCAGCTATCGAAATGTACAAATTTTTAACTACCTTCTGGAACATGGAGAGAGACATATTTTTAACTTGCATATATTATTGTGCATAAGCATGTCTAAACATTGACTTACTAGTGGACACGTAAAAAAAATCTTACATATTTTGGGGATACAAGATATACTTTTCTTGCTTTAAATGCCAGGAAAAAAAAGCCACACTTCAGCACATCTTAAGCTGCTTGGAATAAAACTAGTATCCATAAATGTTCACTTCTTTTGTCGGATTTCATTAAAGTTAACGGTTTCACTAATCTCTTCTGAATGACTCAGATCAGATAAAAGGTTAAACCCTACAGCAACATTGTGCATACATTGTTTGAAGAAAAGAAATTTCCACCATATATCTTAAAAATTAAGGAAATATCTTATAAATGTAAGGAAAGAAATTTCCAACATGTTTATTTGCAAACATAAAATATATATTTGTAAAAATGAACTAACCTTTGGATTTTTTAATTTTAGTGCCAATTGGGTAATATAATTTTAGTATCAGATTTTAAGGATTTTTATTAGATTATATAACTATCCCTTTACCTTTTTATCTTCAAATTATTATACATTAAATTATTATTTCAAAATGCTATTTGGGGATCATTTGCAAATTTAATTATTAGATTTTAACAATAAAAATGTTCGAGATTTGCATTATTTACTAATTAGTTACTTTAAATATATTAATAATTTTGCAAAAATGATATATTAACATAAATTACATTTTTATTTATTTCATAGAAGTTCTTGGAAAATATTTTGAGAAACATAATAGTTTTGGCCTTTAAGAATGTAATGAAAGTTCATAATTAGTATAAAACAAGTAAAGAT
This sequence comes from Latrodectus elegans, assembly GCA_030067965.1. Taxonomy (NCBI): domain Eukaryota; kingdom Metazoa; phylum Arthropoda; class Arachnida; order Araneae; family Theridiidae; genus Latrodectus; species Latrodectus elegans. The sequence goes on from JAHZMJ010000037.1 coordinate 178,494, forward strand.
GTATTGAGAATAATCATTTAAGCTTATTTTGGCGTACTGAAATCTCTCTATGTTTATTATTGTTTTTAATGAAATGAATATTAGTGACATATGATACATGCATACATATATACATATACATACATACATACATACAATATATATATATATATATATATATATATATATATGTCTGTATGTATGTATGTATATGTATACATACATACATATATATATATATATATATATATACATATATACATATATATATATATAAACTTTTCAGAAAAGAAAACATACTAAACATATGAAACATATGTTACTTTGAAATATAAGAATTTTTAATAAACTTAATTGACATAATTTATCAATCAACTTAATTGACATATCTGTGTTTTTTTCTACATTTTCTGAAAATCTTGGAAAATAATAAGTACAGATGTTTCTAATAACTTTCCGTATGTTAGATTAACCTGTGATAAGTATGTATTGATTAATAAAAGATTTTGTGATAATAGAGTTTGAAAGCTTCATTTTTACTTTCGTTGGGCAAATAAGCACTTAACCTGTTTCCAGCGTATGATGAAAATATTTTCTGTAGTACCGACATTTTGAAAGATTATCAAATGTTAAATTCTTGAAACATTTGGTTAGCTATGAAATATTACATTGTTTGAAAATATTTTTAAGTTTGGTTCACTCTGAGTTGATATCAAATAAAACGAATTACAAAAATTATAGTACTTTTTAGGCACAAAATTACATTTTCAGAGATAATTTTAATTTTTATTACAAAAAAGATATTTAAATTTAAGAATAAAGTAAATATTTGATTTCTCTATTCTTCCATAAGAAAATTTATATATACCCGTGTAGTAGAATAAAATATTGGCATTCTTGTGTATCTTTTATTTTAACATTTATTGTTACGATAATTTAAATACTCACAACAGATTTTGATAGATTAAATTCATTTATTTTAATATGGTTGAATAATTTGAATTAATTATTTATTGAGTTAATGGAAAATAGTAACATAATTATTCTCAACAGATGTAAATTTCAATATATATAAATAAATATTAAGCCTGTATATGTAAGTATAAGATAATAAACAATTAGAAGCGATGATGACGCAACTATAAATTTTTTTTGAATATAAGCATCAATGAAATGAAGTTACAATAAAAGCTTTTGAATAACACACCGTTGGTATCAGTTTTGGAAAAGTCTTTTCAGACTGACAATAGTTAGTGCAGATTGATTTATTGTTTATCTTTTTGAATATTTTTATGTACTCTATAATGTTGCGATAGTATATGTAAAGTCAGTTTCTCACTAAACTTGCCAGGAATATTTTATGAATCATTCATCAGGGGTTGTATTTGATTTAACTTAATAGTATTATGTATTTTATGTAAATTATACATTTAATAACACATACTCGTTGAATATATTTTAACATAATTTGAATCCAAAACATGTTTTCAAATCAAAATAAATTTAATAAAGTATATTGTATTTTTTAAACCTTTGAATGACAGTTTTATAAAATATAGTTAGAAATTTTACATATATTTTTACTTAATATGTTTAAATAAGTGAAACAATTATATATTGGTTGTTAATTTTTTTGATATAAATTATAGAATAAATAACAGTTTATTATGATCTTGTTGAACATTATTAAATAGTTACGTATTTTTAAATCATATTTCATCCAAACTTCAAAAGAAAAATTTAAAATTTTCATTTTGGAAATACTATTTATTTATACTAATGTTAGTAAATATTATTAATGAATAGAGTATTAAATACAAGATAATATTTATTTAAATTTGAATCAATTTGTACAATATAGCTGCTTTCATTTCAAAAAGAGATGTGAAATATCATTTAAAGTTTTAAATATAAAGAAAAGAAATTATATGTGCAAATATTTGGCGTAATTTATTTAGACTTATAAAATAGATTCAATTTCTTTTTAAGGAGTTTTGTCAAGCAGAGTATATTATTTTATAAATAAAGCCGAACTAATTATGGGCATTACATAATTATTATATTATGCATCATATAAATTTATTTGCATTAGCTTGGTTGAAATTAATCACAGCAATAAATTTCAGTAATAGAATTCAACGCAAAATTAAATTATCGCAGCATATTTTTGCTTTCTGTTCTTAGAAATAGAGACGAAATTTAAATAGTCCAAAGGCATTTCATAGTTATCAAGTCAGTTAATAATCCGTAATTAAATAGTATATTATACAGAGGAAAATGCATAATTTTGCAATTACTTCAATTATAATAATTTACCAAAGAATTAAACTTCAAAAATCAAGCTTTCTCCTTCCAACTATATTTTAATTTGTGAGATTAATTGGGATGCAACCTAATTTCAGAAATATTTATAAGAAGAAGAAAGATCTAAACTATCGTTTAAATTCAATTTAAAATTACTTCATTCCTTATTTAATAATTATTAAAAATGAGATATTTGTAGAAAATATAATTTAATAGAAAATTTAATTTCGTAAACTATAGCTGTAATTAATAGTTAATGGTATTCTTTCTCATGCCTTTATTTTTCAGGATTACGAAATATTTTATTACAGATTAATGATTTCATATTATATGAGCAAAAATATAATACAGAGGGAAATAACATATTAAATTAAAATTTTGATTCTTAGGAATAAAGTTACAGTATTAAAATATAGGCGCCTCTATTTATTTTATAAAATATAACAAATTTATTTTTCATTAAAATTATTCTTGTGCAATAATGCTTGTAAAAAATATTTTAGGAAATTTCGTCTGTTTTTTTTAAACGCATGAATATACTTGATATATAAAAATTAATTTGCACCATTTCATTTTTATAAAACCAAAAATTTATGGTTGATTTCAAACAAGAATTTTATTAAATGAATAATATTTTAAACTTATAATGTTAAAATATTGATGATTATAGAATTTAATATAATATATATATTTTTAACGAATATTTGTGGTTATTGTATAACTTAAATAAATGTTAATCGATCATTCTGCTCATGATAAAATTAATTTCTGATGTATTTATTGCAATGAGTATAGTTAGTTGATTCGAAGTCCTAAAATATAAATTATAAAAACTTATTTGAATGATTAATTATTTTTTGATTAATAGTAGTAAGAAACTTCCTTAATCAAAGACAGATTTGAAAATATCTAAATTTTAGAAATGTTTGTGTTATTTAAAGAAATGTTGGATAAAAAAAACTTTCAATAAGAACTTATTAATGATTTAAAATAAATAATTTCAATTAAAAATTATTTATTGTTTTTTTATTAGAATGACTTCTTTTGATCATTTTGCTTATGATAAATATTTGTTATTTGTATATGCTAATATATATATAAACATATAATACATATAATATATATATATATATATATATATATATATATATATATATATATATATATATATATATATATATATATATATATATACTTGTAACAGAAAAATGGTTTCCGTTTCATAAAAGAAAACATAAAATATTTTAGTGCGTAAAATATGAATATATATTAAATATAACTTTAACAACAATTTATACAAACGGTTAAGTATTAAAGCAATTATTTAATTTTAAATGTTTATAAATGTGTGTACCAGTGATATTGTTTTTGAGAATACCAGTGATATTGTTTTTGAGAATGATGTGCTTAATCGCTTATCCAATACCAAAAAAATATAATTTTAAAAATTGAATGAATAAAATGTGCTTAACATAATTAAATAAAGTCTAGATACTCTCTTAAATAGTTATGGAACTTAATAACTGTGAAACGTTCCATTTTAGAGTAACATTAGTGCTCATAAAATTAATTTTTCATGCACTTATTGCAATGAGTATAGTTAGTTGTTTCGAAGTCCTAAAATATAAATTATAAAAACTTATTTGAATGATTAATTATTTTTTGTTTAATAACAGTAAGAAACTTTCTTAATGAAAGACAGATTTGAAAATATCTAAATTTTAGAAATGATTTTGTTATTTAAAGAAATGTTGGATAAAAAGTCTTTGAATAACGACTTATTAATGATTTAAATTGAATAATTTCAGTTGAAAATTATGTGTTGTTTTTTTAATTAGGGAGTAATATAATTGTGAATAAATCTACTAATTTCATATTTTGTGTAAAAATTATGTTCTGTTTGATTTGATTTGACTACAGAAAAATAAACAATTTTTCAAAATTTTATATATTAATTATTTCAGAATTAATTATAAATGATTGGATGTATAAGACTATTTTCTGAAATAAATAGATAAAATAATTTATTTTCTTTATATATCCTAATTTGGAAAATTATTAAAACTTTTACAAGAAATTTGCAATTTTGCTTTTTTTCTTAGTAACTGATTGACTAATGTGCTTGTATGCAATCAATTATCAAAGTGTAAATTCATTTATAGAAGATGAGGTATCCACCAATCAACATAATTTTCGCACATTTATTATATTAAATTTTTGTCCGAGGTTAAACTGGTAACAATTGAATGAAGTGAAAAGAAACTTTCTTCAAGATATTGGTCTCTCGATAAGTTTAAATAAAGGTTTGTTTTATTTTTAAATTTTAAGTGCAGCTCTTATACTTAATTTGAAAATTTATGCAGATTTGTACGTAATTTTGAATACAGTGTTTGTTATTAATTTGAAAACTAGTTCTGATTTAAGCTCTAAGTAAATTTCTCATATGATTGTGTAATTGACTAAAGCATGGTAATATTAAGTTCAGGAATTATTTCGCTTTAATATAAAAAAGGGTTAAAGCATTTTTCTTCTTTTTAACGTGTTATCTGTGAATGCTAAGAATAGAGAAAAAATATTTACTGCCATTAAATAAATTTTCTTTTTATATACATATAATTTTAAATTAAATGTAATGATATTTACAATTTTTTCGAGTTTTCAAAAAGTATTATTTTTGCTTTCTTAATCAAATGCATTTTCGCTTTCTCTTACATATCAATGATTGGAAATACATTAGAAGTCAGATAAAAAATATCCCAATTTAAATATTGAATAACTTTGTAACTAAAGAAAATTTTCAAGCATTATACCCCTTATTCAATTTTTGTTAGTTAATGAATGTTTCATTTCATAACGCAAAACACCATTTTGATATATAGTTGATTGTATTATTTCATGATGTCTATAACTTTATTCATTAAGCTTTTTTTTCGCGTTTTCATATTTAAATTGAAATATCAATCAAAAGTTACTTTTTTAATTCATTTTTTTCTTTATTTTCAAGTACAAAAGTTTTTTAGTGTCATTTTTACTTGTTTCTTTGCATTAACCTATATTTGTTTTTTTAGTACATAATCAGATTACTATTCAATATATTCTTTGCAATGTACTTTTTTTAGATTTTTAACTGTAGAATTTTGTTTTTCCGTTGAAATTGACTTCCTAACACTTCTATCAAAAGTGACTGTTTTTCAATTTTTGGATTTTCGTTTATTTAAATACGTTGCATAGGAAGAAGACCCAATGTTTGTTTAGAATCTGTTTTTATTACATTGATCTTGAGTTAAAATTTAAAATGTGTGTTTATTATCATATAACCGTAATTTTCCGTACTATAATCTTTTTGCACAAGTATTTGTTTTTAATAACAGCAAATACAAGCTTTTACCATATATTAATTATTATTTTTTCTTTTTATTACTCTTTTCTAAAAATACTTTATAAATATATATTTATTTCTTGCTATTTATATTTTATATCTTACTAACTGTACATAATTTTCTCCTCCAAGTACAGGGATTAAAAATCGTTTTACAAGTAATTATGAAACATAAAAATGTGAAAAGTTACTGGAAAAAAGTTTATTTGGGAATTAAAAAATCATTTTAAAGTTTGATGCAAAGATTTTATTAGCAGCAGTTATGATTAAAGGCTACACTTTAATATGATAAATTTAAATGACGTGAAATTCTTGTGAAATTAAAATTCGAATGTACCTTAAAAATTCAAATTGGCGTCATCGTAGCTTATATTTATTTTTTTAAAGAATATAAAATATATATTTAATAACAAGATTGAAAATTTTAATCACATATTATAAAAAAAAATTTAAAAAATCAAATGTACTTTTGAGATGTTTAAGTATTATGATTTTAACCACACACACACACACACATATAATATAAAAAAATCTATATATATGTATAATATATATCATAATATAAATCTCTTTGTATATATTTAAAGAGATTTGTATTATGATTTTAACCAAGAATTGCATGATAACTGAGGAAAGCCATGAAAATGTGCATCAGTGGTTTCACGAGCCTTTTCAAGAATTCCTATTTTTTCAAATTACATGCTTAGTTTTCAGAATGTTCACCAAAAATCGTTTAATTATTACCATGCATGTCAAGAAAATAACATAGTGTTTTTTGAATGATTATATAGAACCATAAATCCATCTCTTTTCTTATAAATCTGTTTGCTATCGGAAGGATGGAAACTGGTGTGAAAGCTTACTTTTTAAAGCAATCTTCTAATAAGTGTTCTGTACTTGAGATGTAATCAGACATTTTCGCCCTTCACAATATGTTACAGTGGAAACTATAAAAATAGTGGAGAGTTCATTAAATGTTGCTGAACTTTTTATCATTGAAGTGAAGTATCAACAAAGGAAATTATTTAATTTACATGAAGAAATTGTAGAACAGAGTTTCTGGCCTTACACACTTGTCGAAAGTTCATGCGCTTTTGCATTATTTCATTTGGAAGAACGTTTATATGCTATTCGCAAATGTTTAGTCTTAAGATATTTGTGACAATAGAAAGATAATTTTTATAATTACATGAACTTTTTCTGTTGTAAGGAATGGTGACTTCGTATCAAATAATTAAATCCTAAATTATCTAACTAATGTGTATTATGTTACTTAGCAGTTATAAAGAGAAGTCAAATTTACAGTTGAATAATCTTTATGGAGCATTCTTTTTCGAGCATTCTTAGAAAAATTTAAGCACCCATTGGTATAGAGTACGTGTGTAACACATTAAGTGGTCTTTTTCTTTCAATGATGAAGCTTAAAACTGGTTAGCTAAAACACGATTTATCCAGTTTAATAAAATATAATGAAACTTTCAATAATGGTACATCATCGAATAATTACATTCATTGAACTAGCTACTCGAATGAGGAATATTCTTGATTTTATGTCTAATCACATTTTGAATAATATTTTCCATAACTATTTGCTATTATTAAAACCTTGGAATATTTAACAGCTTAATTGCTGCACTGCAAAACTATTATTTTTACGTTATTTTATAAAATTAATACGTTATTCAATATTTTGTAAATATTTCTAAGTATTTCAGTTAAATATTTTGGTAAAACTATTTTTGGAAATTGTGATGAAGAATATAGTATGATTTAAACAATTTTCTTAAAGTATTTCTTTTTCTAACACTAATCAGTGTAGAATAAAATATGAAATGTCAAATTCCGTTTTAAATTTGCAAAATATTGCTTATTGATCTGTCCAAATTTGTATTCATAGTTACTTACAAACACTATGTTTTAATTATCACTTAATTACTAACATAATTATTACTTAATTGTAACTATCATTTATAAATATTATTGAACAATTGTTACTAACAATTGTTTCATTAAATTTTAAATTATAACTTATTTGAGCAGTTATTCATTGATTAATTTAACATACATAATTTAATGTTATTAATTTATAAATTTTCATGATATTAATTTATACATTTTTTGACATGATAAATTTGCTATATATGCCAGATAAAATAATAAGATTTTGTTATTTTTAACAAATTTTAATTTAATAGATTGTATTCCATTTTGAATTCAAATTAAATAAAAATGTGTAGTAATTTTCTTAGGTATGAAGAAATATGTAAGACTCAAGCTATTTCACTTTGAGTTATTAATATTTTCCAAATGATATTTTAAATTTAAAATTTTTATTTTCCTTAATCTGAGACTTTTCTTCACTACTAATTTATATTTTAACAAAAGCTGTGTTATACTAAATATTTATTTTAGCAATGTTTATCAATGAAAAAAAAAACATTTGGAATAAATGGAAAAACGAATTTTCATTGCAGAAATTATGTGGCAGCTATGATAAAACCAAAAGCATAGCAAAGTTAATAATTGTGAAATTACGGTACAGATTGTTGTTAAGCATGATAATCTATGTTTATTTTAATTTAAGTTAAGCGTTTGGAAAATCTAAGCTGATTTATGCTGCATTTATTACAAAAATTATAAAAAAATTAAATTATTGCACGGAATTCTTCTTTTGAATTTATGCTTTGTTATCATTTATTATTCGTAATAAGGCATCATCCTTATCTCTTCTTTAAAATTATTTGTGCTGCATGGATTTTTTATTCAAATTAATACATTTATAAACAGTTTATTTTAAATTTTAATTTTATAAAAATACCTGTGTACACTGATAGAATAATTTATTGTATTTTTCAAAAAATAAGTTTTTTAGTTTAATTATAAATTTTAATAAGAAATATTGGCAATGAATTTATTATTTGAAACATTTTTTTCCATGTAAATTAAACAAAAAATCAATAAAATTTTTAAAAAAAATTTGATATTAATATACATTTTTTATATTTTTTAAAATTAAAATTTCAATTTCTTGATGTAATGAAACAAATTAGAAAATAGCATGTAATTTAAAAATCAATAATTTATTGGCTAGATGCCACTTTCGAAATTAGTACAAAAGAGCGTGATTGACCTTTAAAGAGATCGTTGCTACTTGTAAAGATTACACCGCTGAATAACATTGCAGAAGCCAAACTGAATTTTGAAAAGTATTTTAGCAAGCGTAAATTGAGTTTAAATTCTTACATTTTTGTCTAAATATATTTACACTTCAGTAGAATTACACAACTCACTATTATTTTAAAGTAACAATATAAATAAGATTTTTAAAGCTATATTAATGGGAGAAGACAGATTATTCAAATTATAGTATATTTTTATGTTAAAGGGTGATTTGCTTTCAAACAAATATATTTTTACACAAAGAGGAAATGTTTCAAGTATTTTTGAAATTTCTTATGTATTATTTTATAAAATACATGCTGTTAATAACGATTCCTTCTGATAACAATTGAAAATTTTTTTATGAATAAATTAATTTATCTCAGAAACTATTATTATGAGATAAAATAGTTTAAGTATTTTTATCTAATTCCCATTTTAGGAAATCTTAATTTTTAATAACTTATTTGAATATCTTCATGTTTGTGTGTACTTTTATTTAAATAACGTTTTTCTATTAAAATTAAAAAAATAATGTGCAAAATAGAAACTATAGCTTTATTTGTCTTTGAAATTTATATACATTCCTATACACTAGATAATTTTGGAACAGTTTTAAGAAGATCAGTTAAATAAACTTAATATTAGTATTCATTTTGTTATGCTACTTGAGAGAATATTTAAAGTTAAAAGTATGCACTATTCACTTAATTTCTGTAAGCAGTTTAGTTTAATTGGGAAGAAGAATAAGTTATATTAACGAATTGAAGAGCTTCTGTAAATATATTTGATGATTTTAAATATAAATAATACTTTGTAAAATTAAAAAAAATAATTACAAATTCCTCGAAATTTTATAAATGGCAACACAATTTATTGACCCTTATGCCTATATATATATATATATATTAAATAACGTCGTATATATATATATATATAACGTCGATATATATATATATTATTTAAAAAATGGCCCTTGTCTTATTCAAACGGGAATAATTAATTATTTCTCTCATCAGGGAATATAGTGAGGTTTTACTCTACCTCATTTCCCTAATTTTGGAGGATTGTGTAAAGCTGTGGCCAAGATCTTTAAACCACATTTGAAATGTATAAAAATGTTCTCAACAAATCTCGACTTCGTTGGTTGCTGTCCAAGGAAATTTAGACAATATTAAGTAAGAAATATGGACTAAAAATGACAAAAAATTCAAAACTAGTACTTTAATTTTAACTAAACAGATTGTAATTGTAAATTGAAAGAAAGTCAATCCAAAATCTGTGCGTGTAATTCTTTAAAAAGCAGGATTTATTGGTAGAATTCCAAAAAGAAAACCACTATTTTTCCTTATAAAACAACAAAAAAGGCTCGATTTTCACCTAAGTATACTGACAAGTCTTTTTTTTTTTAATAAATGTTATTTACTGAGACAGTCAGTTTATTTTTTAAAAGTTTAAAAAATTAGCTTCCAATTTATTACTTATATCATCTCTTCTAATTTTAAACAAAATTTTTAACGTTTCATTTTTTTTGAACAAATTAAATAAAAACATTTCTTACATTTTAACCTTGTCGCCAAGTCACATATTCTTATAGTATGCTGTTTACAACTAAGCAAATATATATAGATATAATACAAAGTAAAAACTAAAAAATATTAATAATTTAAAAACATTATAAAAAAACGAAAATTAATATCATTTACGTTGTTTATAAATTTCAATTGTTAGATAGCCTTGAATTACTAAAACTATATGCGAATAAATATAGAAAAGTAAATCGTAAATAGTTGTTCCTTCCTTGCAACACTTTCGATTTTCGCTCGCATTAGTTAAATTAACCGTGACCGTTCAATAAATAAGTTCTCCAACTACGATTTCACGGTAATCCATCAATTTTGGGGGTTGAATTTAAGGTACTGCAGTAAAGTCAGTTGTACCAACCAAGGCTTTCTGGATAGCCGGAAAACGCTCAGAAATGTTTGCCCGAGTTACCTCGATAGTTGGTTAAGGGGCAAGGAATTTATTGTCGATTTACTACCAGCAATAAATTCTTATTGTTATTTTATATGAAAACAACTAATCATGCACTTAGTAGTATACATTTAATTCTGTTGAGATATAGTTTTGAGCAATGCATACAAGTTTAAACAGCAATGATTTTTCAGTTGGATAAATGCTTGAGATGTCTGCAGCTTGTGTTAGCAATCCTTAAAAATGTTATATTTTCTATCTGTGTAAGTTAAAGATTGTATAAAAAATCTGGATATTACAGTTTGCAAAAATTAAATACATACATCTAGTTATACAATGATTCACAATTTTTTTATCATGAAACGTTTCACAAATACGACATATTTCTACTCTAAGAAATTGCAAAAAGTAATGATTTTACAAAATGACAAGTGATTCCAAAAAACATATAAGTAATTTGTGTTTTATCATGTATAGCTGTAAACGAAATATTACTTGAACTTATAAATAAATGAAATACAAATAAGAAACACCTTATTTAGGGAGTAATTTTTAATTACATAGAATATTCAGTTTAAGGAATTACAATAAGCTTCATGTTAGCACAAGAATGCAAATATGTTTATAATAACTGCTTTAATTAACTTCCGCATTTTCCCAGAAATGAAAGCAGTAATTTGTTTCACACATTTTCCCTGAATTGTTTTTCTTTTTACGCTTTATTACCTTAAATTAATGAGTATACTTGAACGCATTTTGAAGAAAAGATGACCTTAGGCAGGATTTTGTATTTAATATTTTTCACTCGTTCTTGTTATTGAGTGAATATTTTTATGCCATTTAAATGGAATTTCATTTTAACAAGTGCATTGAAAAAGAAATAAATCTGTCCTGAAGACAATGATGTAGATTGATTAATGTAAGAATTTAAAAGATTTATGTAAGAATGTACATAAATGTTTTGAAATGAAATCTAAAATAATATTATAGATATCACTTTGGAAATTTCTGCAGTGATATTGATACAAATGCAAATTATAAATTAACCATTAATTTATATTGTTACTGTGACTATGAATATGGCAATTCTGTCTTATGTCAAATAATAATTTATATAAAAAATCAATCAACTTAATAGGAAAAAATTCTTAAAATATTTTATTTTTATTTGATTTTATTTTTTTTAAATATAATTAAAATTTTTTTACATAAAATTATTTTAATGAAGGCTATGATAAATAATTTTACTCTATTATACTATTATTTAAATTGCAAATTCAGAATTAATTAATTTTTTTCAATAATAAAGCCAATAGTGATTTTTATCATGATTTACAACAAATCAAATTGGAAATTTGCCTATCAATATTTTCCTAAAACAATTTGTAATAGTTTCTTGGGAATAATTTAAATATAATACAAAATATTATAACTTTAAAAAAAATTTTAAGACATTTTGCACAGTTAGAAAAATAATTTTAAAATATTATTAGTAACTTATGCTAAACACGTGTTATATGAAAATTAATATATGGGGAAAATTGCGTTACATTTTTCTGAGACTGCTATACATACATATGACAAACAGTTATACAGTTATATATATATATATATATATATATATATATATATATATATATATATATATATATGCAGAGAGAGAAAGAGTCAAAATTATGTATAATACCCAAGATATTATATCGCTTTGTGACAATTTAAAATTTGATTTATTTGTTAAATTTATTTCAAATAGTTCAGTTTTATATTATTCATTAGTAGCTTAGGGCATCCCATGATTTTTTTGTATCTCACTTTTCCCATGGAATTTGTGCATGTTATTTATTATTATTATTTTGAAAAATAATATGCAGATGGTATATTTCAGTATATGTAGCATTTTGCATATTTCATAATTTCAAGAAAAGAAAAGAATAAATAGATATTATAAAAACATTAAACTTTTTAATGTGAATCTAATATTTTTCGGTAGGGTGGTGAGATTTAGATCAAATAAATGAAACTATTTAAGGAAAAGTTAAGGGATTAAATAATTGATAATTTAATGTATAAATTCTTTTAAAGAAATTATATATATATAAATGCTTTATATAATTGTTCGAATTTCGAATTCTCTGCAGAAAGACAGCCGAATTAAACGATAAACGATATTTTTTATTCGATGATAATATAAATCCAGAATCATCTTTATATTTTGCATAAATGAATAAAATTCAGTTTAATATTAAACCAGTGCCATATTAATTTCTATAATGTATAAGAATTGCCAGTTATTTCTGAATGAAATTAATATATTTTAAGTTTAAAAAAAAAGTTATGTCAAAAAATTTACGGGATATATTTTAATATATTTAATAATTTTAATATATTTGCTAAATATTTTCTCCTTGCATACTGAATTTCTACATCAAATAATTTGCGTGTTGTTTTCTTAATATTATTTAATTAATGAAATATCTATATTAAATTGAAGCATAAATTAATTATTTTAATTAAAAGAATGAGTTTTTAAATTTAGAAACAATGAAGCTGGAAATGAAGGATGTTAACAAAAAGAGAAACAGTTATACATTTAAGAATTGTAATGAACATTAAGTATAGAAACACAGCTTGGTCTGATGGTAGCAATTTTATGGCAGTCCTCTGTCATTAAATAATCAGAGATGCATGTGGTGATTCTCTTTTTAGCAGATTTTTGTAAGCATGGTACACAACGTATTCAAAGTCTTTTCACAGAAAGTAAAATGCAATCGTTGCCCGAAAAACTTGATACTTGGTTTCAGCTGCAACATTATCATTTCTCAATCTTTTGGTATTCAGGAAACGGATTTCAATCATAATTTTGATCATACTCCACCATCATTCACATATAATAAAATGCCTACAAAATGTGTATATATGTGTGCTAAACCTATACTATGACTATAATTTTAAACTTTATAAAATATTGAGAATATGGAAATTTATTCGTGTTTGATAATGCTAATTCTCCATTACATCTCTTGTTTACACCTTATGACGCATTGAATCTACTGAAAACAAGAATTCGGTGTCTCTTAATTTTCTTTTTGTCCTTTATCTTTAACATTCTCCTGGGTTCGCGAGCAGTTCTGATGCATTTCATAATATCTATAAGATGCTGTCTCGAATATGAAAATGTCAGCGAATATTTTCTCGTAGAGATAAAGTGAATGTTCGATAAGGCCTGTTTCAACTCCAACCTGTCTCTTTTAAGTCGAGATGTCTAACACTATTGAATCTATCATGATAGTGTATACTATCTATTATACTTGTTCATTGTAATAATACACAATATTAAATATTCACGGCAGCAGATTTATCAGAATCAGGGATACATTTTTAAGAAGGCGTAAGGAGCATTAAACAAAAGGCAAGCATCAACAAGAATTTAGATGAGTGGGATTTCAAAGATAAAATCAAGAAAATATCATAAATGCATCAATGTTGGGTACTGAAATAAATGAAGAAAAATGTGACCTGTATATCATTTGCTCAAAAATGTTGATTGCAGTGAGAATTAAGCCTTTTAAACTTAGATGACAATTGGAAATGCTTCAGAATAAGTACATCAACTAACTCAAAGAATTATTCGAATCAAAACGAAATCATCTGAAAAAATCCACTTTTAAAAGTATTTTGTGAATGAAAAATTCCTCATACCTCGTACAAAGTTTTATATAAAATTTAGAAAGCCTCATATCATTATTATGTGTGTGTGCGTGAAGAGTTTATTTTAACAGCTGAAACTCGAAACTATATTTAAAGTATTTACAAACCAATTGCATTCATATCTCTTTGAATTGATTTTGTTGCCCTTTGAACTGGTGATATAGCTGAAGATTTACAGGATGTCAAATTATTTTCAATACAGTTTGATTACACATTTGATAGTAATAAAGATACTCATTTCATTGCCTATGTTTGATTTTGTGATGGTATGCCAGTAATTGAACTTATGGTCACCAAACAGAAGTTGACTGAGAAATAATTTTACTAAGCTGAATATTTACAAGTATTACTTTACATTTACTAACTACATTACATTTTATATTTTACTTCATATGTGTCATATAATCAATGATTCCAAATTCTGAATGTTTTTGGTTATGAAGAAATGTCGCCAAGATGAAGTATCGTGACGTACGCGATGACATACATACTACGGTTACCAAAATAGAATTTTCCCAATAGTTCTTATAGGTGTCACTATGTATAACGTATTAAAAAAAACAAGGTTGTCAGGTACATAAGATGAATACGCCAATAAAATCACCAATCTCAGAATTTGGTGCATGAACTATACGGCATCTGTGTCTATTTTACAAGTACACTACTGGCCATTAAAATTGCTACACCAAGAAGGCGACATGCTACAGACGTGAAATTTATACGAAAGGAAGAAGGTGCTGTGATATGCAAATGATTAGCTTTTCAGCGCATTCAGACAAAGCAGGCGCCAGTAACGTCACCTACATTGTGTTTACATAAGGAAATTGTTCAGCCGGTTCCTCATATACACAAATTGCATTTGAACGTTGTTGCCTGGTAAAAAGTTGTTATGATGCCTAGTTTAAGAAGGAGAAATGAGTACCAGCACGTTTCTGACTTTGATAAAGGTCGAATTGTAGCGTAACGGGATTGCGGTTTATCTTATCGCAGTATAGCTGCTCGCGTCGGTCGAGATCCAATGACTGTTAGCAGAATATGGAATCGATGGTTCAGGACGGTAATACGGAACGCCATGCGGGATCTCAACGGCCACCTATCACTAGCAGCCGAGAAGACAGGCATATTATCCGCATGATCGTAATGGATCGTGCAAACACGTCACGAGCCGTGATTCAAGAAATGGGGTCGTTTGGAAGACAACAAGTGTCTGCACGAACAGTTCGACGACGTTTGCAGCAGCATGGACTCTCAGCTCGGAGACGGTATTGTACGGACCTTCCTTGATACGGAACATGTACGGCTGTTGCCCTGGCCAGCACGTTCTCCAGATATTTCACCAATAGGAAACGTCTGGTCAATAGTTGCCGAGCGACTGGCTCGTCACCAAACGCCAGTCATTACGGTTGATGAACTGTGGCATCGTGTTGAAGCTGCATGGGCATCTGTACCTGTACATGCAATCCAATCTCTATTTGACTCAATGCCCAGACGTATAACTGCTGTTATTACTGCCAAAGGTGGTTGTTCTGGGTACTGATTTCTCAGGATCTATCCAGCCAAATATTTTTTGAAAATGTAATCAATTGTTATTTCTAGTATAATATATTTGTCCAATAAATATCATTTTGTTATCTGCATTTCTTCTTGGTGTAGCAATTTTAATGGCCAGTAGTGTAGTTTTGAATATGATGATATTTCTTAAATTTACTAACAAAAATATCAGTAGTTTGAGGGAAATGCCTTTTTCTTCTCGTTTTATTTAAATAGTTCCTTGAATATATGTCTACATTTAAGCAATATTAAATCAATATTTATTCTTTGAGGAAGCAAGTATGAATTTTCGCAATTTTAGTACTTTTCTATTTAAATCTAAAAATCTATTTTAAACTTATCTGAGATGTGTTCCCAAATGATATATTTCCAAAACTTTCAACGTATATTCAACAATTTCATTACAAAAAATTAGAATCACTAATACTTTAATTTAAAAAAATACATTATTTTGATCTTCTCTTCCATTCTTAGATAAATAATCAATTAAAGTCACTCAATTTTTCAAATTTTTTTATTCAGTAACTGCAATAATTTTAAAACTGAAAAATAAGGCAATTCTGGAATAAGTCTTCATTAAGAAAGTGAGTTTGTTTCAGACAGTATTGTTTCAAAATATGTTACTTCTATAACATATTAAAATAATTTATTTAAAGTTTACTCTTTTAAAAATAATAAATATTACAGCAAAAATAAATATATAATAAAGGAATGCTACTATTTATAGAAACCATTGCCCTTATAATCATATTTAACTATAATTGTCTCAAATATCTCTGGCATCAAAATACTTTGCAACAGTCATTCATTTTTTAAGATTCATTTTTGAAATAAATGACAAAAGTATAAATCTCTTAAATGTACTACTTTACTACTGCACTACTGTATTAATATACTTTATTTTCCTAGAATGTAATTTAGTATTTTATGAAGTATTATATATGTCTGCATTTAAGCAATATTAAATCAATATTTATTCTTTGAGGAAGCAAGTATGAATTTTCGCAATTTTAGTACTTTTCTATTTAAATCTAAAAATCTATTTTAAACTTATCTGAGACATATTAAAATAATTTATTTAAAGTTTACTCTTTTAGAAATAATAATATTACAGCAAAAATAAATATATAATAAAGGAATGCTACTATTTATAGAAACCATTGCCCTTATAATCATATTTAACTATAATTGTCTCAAATATTTCTGGCATCAAAATACTTTACAACAGTCATTCATTTTTCAAGATTCATTTTTGAAATAAATGACAAAAGTATAAATCTCTTAAATGTACTACTTTACTACTGCACTACTGTATTAATATACTTTATTTTCCTAGAATGTAATTTAGTATTTTATGAAGTATTATATATGTCTGCATTTAAGCAATATTAAATCAATATTTATTCTTTGAGGAAGCAAGTATGAATTTTTGCAATTTTAGTACTTTTCTATTCTTTATTTATTAGTTTTTTTTTCTTGAATAATGACAAAGCTTTAAAATTATATTAAGCCTATACTTAATAACATGAAAAATTGAACATATTATAATCAATTATAATATAATTATTAATAACATTTTAGAGTTATATAGATAAAAAACTCAATAAAAAATTTTATTTTCAATTTACATTTAAGAATTTTATTGTTAAGTGTTTGAAGCATTTTTTTAGTAAAAAAGAATTTCATTAGTATAATTGCCTAGTTAATTTGTAATAAGAAATGTGTAATTCTGATAAATTAAAAAATAATTATCAGATGCTTTGTTGCTTGAAACGAATATTAACTATTTTCATTGTATTATTTTTCATATTTATTGATATTTAAATAAATTTTTATGTTTAACATAGAATCATTAAATTTTTAATACAGCCAAATATATTTATTAGCATTAAAATGAAAGCTGCTTTTCTTTCATGGATTTATTATATGGAAATAATTTAGCATAAGGATAAGTTTTGTAAATTGTTTCAAACTTTCTTTGAATTATTTATTGACAAAATTACAGACTAAACATTTATTAGTAAAGTAGAATTTAAAAGAATCTTTGAATATTAATTGAGAAATTCCAATAACGATTATGATTACTTTAACATATTTTACATAAACAATGTTACCACATTAATTAGAATTTCCTTCTAAACTGGCAACATTTTTCCTAACAAAAGTCTGATATTCCTTTATTCAAAAACAATTATTAGTAAATTTTTGTATTGTTGAATAATTGTTTGTTAAAAATAAATTTTTAACAAACAATTATTCAACAGTCTTATTATTCCTTCTCATAATTAAGATACTAATTCAAAAAAATTTAACAAATGGTTCATTTTTTTTACATAATTTTAATTTGTTAGAGCTGAAATAAATTCTGAAGAAAAGATACAATTTAAATTTAAAACTGCATAATATATCGTCTAATAATTGGATATTATTAAACATTTGTTTTAATATCCAACTTATTTATTTATTTTTGCTTAATTTTTCATACAGAACTGTATTTATGTATGGCAAGGGAGAATGCAAGTAAAAGTACGATCTAGCTGGCAAAATACATATATTTAAACTTTGCTTATGCTTATTAAACAGTTGCTAGGATCAAACCTAACTTGAGTCACCCTTAAGAGTCTGATCTTATTGAGAATTTAACATGTTAAAATACATAATGATTTGCTGATAATGTGTGTCATTTGTTTAACGAAATAAATTTCTCCACGGTGAATGGAAATCATTTTGTGATAAAAAAAGTAACTAAATTTGAATTATTATATTAAAAATTCCGCATTTGAAATCTTTTGCTCTCTCTATGTGTTCTATAGAAAACTTGTTAATTTTTCAAAGCAAAATTTCACAAGTTCTGTCTTAGTTACTGTTGAAAAGTATTATCTTCTGCATGAGCGTTTGTCAGTTTGTGTTTTGAAATCTTTTCGGGTTTTCTATGTTGCAATAATAAATAAATACAACTTATTATGTATGAAATGAGTTCTTTTATAAGACAATTAAAATAGTTTCATGATGTTAAAATGCCGTACAACAGACAAATGCTTAGGCAATCATACAGTTCCTTGCTTGATGCCAAGGTCTAGACATTAATTGTGACTAACTTGTAAATCCAATTTCATTGCAGTTTTGATTTTTATTTCAAGATAGTATTTTTTGAAAATCTAATAAAGTTCATTTCGCCCTGAAATATATTTTTTTGCATCAATAAATTTAAAAACATACGTTGAACAAACGTTGAATTATTAAAAAAGGAAATGTTTTTCAAATTTAGAAAAACTAGCTTTTTGAAAGAGAAGGTATTAAGTTAAACTTTTACAGCTTTAAACGAATGGATAGATTTCTTACTATAATTATTTGTCTTTAATATAATTTCCATTAAAATTTGATTACCAAAATTAACAATCGAGAAGAAAATTAATATTTTCCTTTAATAAATATTTTAGTCATTTTTGAAATATTGAAAATGAATGATGAAGCATTTAATTTACTTAGTAAAAAGCAAACTTATTTTCATCATATTATTTTTCGGATTTATTGCTTTTTGAATTTATTTTCAAATTAACGTAGGGGGTTTAAATTTTTTATGCGGTCAAATATATTTAATTCCTTTATTTAAAGTTTCTCTCATTAAAATGACTCTTTCTGCTGCCCAATATCAAGATTTTGTTACTTGTACATCTCTAGTTGCAGTGTTGGTTGGTATTTAGTTGTAATGGGTAATAATTCTTGCCATAATTGCTACTATAGTAATGTATATTTCCTCACACACATAATGAAAAATGTATTAAAAATTATATTGCAATAAAGTTCCTTGAGTTTCATTCAACTGCTCAATGTGCATACTTTTTTCCAACAAACCCTCTTTTTTCAGTTTTTAATTTGCCTTACATGAGGAATGGCAATTATTTAAGACATCGATAGTTGACTCTTTCGCACAAATCATGGTCAAATGTTGTAAGATTCAATGGTATGAGAGTAGTGCTCATATGCTCATATAAGGTCACTTTCTCATTGTTTTAACATTAAAATTCGTTTATTTAAAAGTCTAAGATGACATCATTCAATTACTTATGAAAATTTAATAAAGTTTTTATTTATTTTATTTATGTATTTCTTTATTTCAGAAATAAGTTCATTTGTCATTTTTCTGTCATTAACTTCAAAAGTTATTGTATTTACAATTTTAAAATTTAATTTTTTTTGAAATTTTATAATTGTCTAAGTAACTTATAACTAAACATAATATTTTTCTATTAAAGTAATTGTTAAGGGGAAATTGTGTTTAAAAATATTGACAGTTTTTGTCCAAATTATGAAACTGTAGGAAATATAGTAAGCAAAGGATAGAGAGAGAAATTAGCGAAACATATAAACATTTTAGATTCATTGAATTAAAAAAATATTTGAATTTTTTAAACACATAACATTTTTATAATAAATTGTTATTTAACAAATGTCGCATCTTCATTTTTCATTCCCTTAATTTATTTTGCTTTAATTATCTGAGAAATGTGTATTGTTAAAATATGAATTGATGGTGAAATATTGATTTATGTAGAATTTTTATATATTTGTTAGTATTGATCTTTGAAATATATTCTTATCAAGAAGTACTAGCCTAAATTCAATGTTAATATTTGTTTCCTTAAACAAATTTATTAGGCAATATAGAGTACAGTTGAATAGCCCAAAAATAAAAATAAAATATACACCAAGTTTGAGTTAAATTAAAAAAAAAAGGAATTTATATTATACAATAAATTTTTCTCTAAGTTTTTTGGACCAAAAATGCTTGGAGGAAGGATATATTGTATTTTTAAAAAAATAATTGGTTTATAAATCTCATAATAATATTTTAGTTTATAGAAGATTATATTGATATGTTTTTTTTATTTTGCTTCAATACAAATAGATTTAACCATAAATTTCTTAATGTTGATTAGAATGAAAACTTTTAAATTTAAGGAAACATATGTAATTGAATACCGCAAAAATTTAACTATAAAGTATAATCGAAAATTTTTAAAAGCATAAGCCAAACATTACTTTAATTAAATTTTCTTTTTTGGCATGTGTGTGTGTGAAGTTTAAAGCAATATCTCTTAATGTATCAACTAAAATTTTTCTTCATAAGGTGTACAAAATTCTTAAGGATTGCACAGATAAAAATAAAGACTTTATGATTAATTCACATTCAAGTTGTGAGAAAATCTCCCTTGCCTTTGTAAAATAAACTTTAGCGGCAGTGTTACAGAACAAGTTTAAAATGTTAAAACAAAATTAATTAAATATAGACTATATTTTTAACAAGATAGTTATAAGAACCTTGAAAAGCTTTCCGAATATTTTAATCATGCTTACATTTAATAATGAAAACTCAAGTATTCTTATAGCTTTTGTCCATCATGCTTTCGTTATTGTAGGATGTATTTTATTTATAAAGACTACTTACAAGAAGCATGGCAGTCAGTTAAATGAAATACATTTGGAACAATAAAGTATTCAGAAAAATTATTTTCAGCTGATATCTGCTGTCGTTCTGAAAAACACTATTCATAAATTCAGAAGGTTTTATTTCCTATGAAATTGAGCAAAAGAAAGAAACAACTATTCAACATATTTTTTAAATTTAACTTCTAAATTGCAAATAGTATAAAACAATACTTTGGGAATGAACATTTAAGAGTGATTAGTCAAACTCCAGAGATTTCTAGCAGTATGATTTGCTATGTCTTTAAATTACTTCGAAATTTAATACCACAAATTCTGCATGTTAAGAATATAGTACTTGTTAAAGCAAAGAAAAAAAAGTTTGCTGTGTTATTTAATTTTTGCATGAAAATTGCCAATAACTTCCAATCAAAAATTTTTTAATATAGATACTATCCATTCTCATCCTAAAAATTTCAAAATAAAAGAATATGAGTACAATATAGTCTATACTGAATGCAATCATTGTTTTAGAATTGCTTAAAGATCAATGTATAGATTTGATAATTTTCTTTTATTACTAGAAAATATACTTCACTGTCTGACTTCGGCTCTGTAACTTTTGAATGATGAATTTAACGACATACAGAGACAAACTAAATAAGCTTTTTTTACTGTAAAAGAATTTATTTTAATCTTTGATTACTATGTTTCGTATCTCTTATTTGCTCAATTGAATTTGTAATTATTGATAATTTTAGGGATTTGTGAGATTCAATGAAGTGTTTAATTCAATTCTAGTGGAATTCAAATCAAGTGTCTTATAGGCTAATAAGTCCATGTGACTTTTGATATCCTTTCTCTCCTTGAATCCAATCGCAGTTGAAAAATGCTAAAAACAGTAAGGGTTTGAATTTTCCGAGTTTGTGCCTCGACATAAATCCAATTAAATGCTCCCAAAAGCACTTTGGAAGTAAAGTCATAATGCAGGCCTTATATTTAAAATCAAAATTCCAATCCATATGAGCGAAAGTATCTATGTCTACTTAGAATAAACTTGTTAAAAAACTGAATTGAGTTCATTAAAAAGTTTATTGAAAAACTAAATCGAATCAAGAAATTTTAACACCTCAAATTCATATTTAGAATTATTAAAATTTACGATTTTCTAACATATTATTAGTTATGCATTATATAAGAGATATTTATATTCAATAATTTTTTATTGAAGTCCTTTCCATCATTGTAGAATTTTATTATAAAACATTTATATCAGTTATTGATATTAAAAATAAAATTTATCTAATTTTTTCATAGAATATTTGAAAACAATTTGTTGAGTAAATATATTGCAACGATGAAGAGAGTATACTAAGAGATAGGAATATATTATGTAAAACATTATTTCTAATTTTGTACAAATTAATTTTTTGAAATTATAAAAATAGAACTTTTATTCAAAAAATTATATTATAAATCAAATTTTAGAAAATTGCTTAAAAAATATTTATATGTAAAATTTAATATATCAAATACTTCATCGTTTTAGAATGCCAATGTTTGTACTAAAATCAAAATTTGTCCAATGACAGAAAAGTCTCTTACTTGTAGTTTTATCAATTATCTTAAGATTTTTATCCGAAAAATGTTGATTATATACTGTTATGAAATTAATCTTTATGTATACCTCATTTATTGTAAGAGAAAAATCCCTTTTTCAAGTAAATGATTGAATTATAATGCATTAACACATACATACATACATACACACACACACACACACACACACACACACACACACACACACACACACACACACACACACACACACACACACACACACACACACACACACACACACACATATATATATATATATATGTATGTATATAATAAAAAGATGTGTATTATTAAACTATTTAAAATGAAATAAAATATAGCAATTTGAACATTTTAATTTAAAAAGGAGAAAAATAATCAAGGAAAAAAAAACTAAGATTTTCTGAACAGATATAAATATTTTTAATAAGTAATACTTTTTGAAAATAAAAAAAAAACATAAAAATATAATTTTATATCATATTTCAATTATAAATTTTAATAAATTATTTCAGATCCCTTTTTTGTTTGATTATTTATCTAAGGTGTCATTTTAAAATAGACAAGCTAATATATTTTCCTACACAATGTACTTATTTAAAGAAATTTTATTGTAATCTAATGTAATATAAAATCTCCAAGAGTTTTTCGATATCTCTTCTTAACTCTTGTAATTAATCTAAATTGAATTCCATAATATAATTAATTTATCAGCGCCCAACTCATAATCCTTGAAAGATTTTTTGTAGCGCCTTCAGGATTATATTAGCTTCCAATTTAGGAGCTAAAATTATAAGATGAAACTACTTTACTGATAAATTTATTTCAGTCACAAGTATAAATTTTTCATCCTGGAAGTGAAAATAAAAATATTTTATCATTATGATTTATTCATTTATTCCCCAAATTTTATTTTATTTAATTTTTAATAAGTACACAGAACTTTATCTCGAGATTTTATTCATATAAAAATTAGCCCACGTAAAACCTTTCTTTAGGAAATTAATTAGATGTATTCCTAAAAGTGCTATTAAAAATCAAAAATAAAATAAAAATCATTTCGAAAATATGAAAAAAAATATTTTTAACTTATAATAAAACAGAAAAAATATACTAAAATATGTTTATACGTAAAACATCAGATCATGGTTTAACCTTTTTATATAAATTGCAAAAATGTTATATATTATGTATACTGCAAAAATATGTAGGAATATATGTTATTAAAATTTAGAAAAATTAATGGTATGGAATTAAAAATACCATTACTATATTTTATTACACATTCAGTCTTATTTTTTTTCCTTCAACAGCCACATTTTAAACTAATTTGTTTTTAATTTTTGCTGAATTATTTCTGTTTGCTTATAATTTCAAAATATTTTCCAAATTATTTGAAAAAAATAAATATAACTTTTTACTTTCATGAAAAGATTTGTCGTATATATTTCAAAAAATGTACGAGGAACTGATTTAATTAAAATTCTGAGGCAATTAAATAATAATTTTCGTAAGATTATGTTAACATTTGAAAAGCAGCAGATATTAATTACTTAAAAATTCAATTTAAAATTGTGATTCCTTTTCTCATCTTCTTAAGCATGAATGTAAGTATAAACGTAGAAGAAAGTATTTTTACATGTAAACACAAGCTTTACATATATTTGAATTAGAAACCAAATCATAATTTCATTGAAAATTCTCTTATTTTCATGAAATAAAATTGATAGTTCTTTATTTTCTGTTTTATTTCTCTATTTGAAGAAACATTATTAGATAACTTGTGAAACACAAAAGACAATTTCTGCTTTTTCATTATACAATCTGTTATACATACTAAGCAGGAATTAACATATTAAATCATGTTCACTAATATATAAAATCCTGAGCTATATATATGAATAATTTCTTAATAATAAATAAAATGTAATCGCTGAAAACAAATATTTTTAAAATGGATCCATTAAAGTTTGTAGTAACACATAAATCATTTATTAAGCTCCTTATATCTATTTGAATTTAATAGTAAGTTTCAATCTACTATTTAACAATCATACAAAGTTTAATATAAATGAAATTCAAATGCTTATTTCTTAGTTGAATTATATGTCAATTTATATTGCTATATATTATCTTGTTTTAACAGAACATGTGCTTCATATATAGTTCCATTTATGTATATTATTTGTAAATGTGGAATATGACAAAATTTGTGCATAGGTTTCAAAAATTATAAAGATGAAAGAATTCATCCCAAATTTTCTATTTTAGATATAGATTAAAAAAACTCTATAACATCCTGGAAGATGGATCTTAAAATCTTGTTTTTGTTGAAGCAATTTTCAGTTTTCTTTCATTTTCTGACTATTAAAATAATAGGTAAAGAGAGGACATTTCATAAAAATGTTAATTTTGCACTATTTTTATGATTATTATGCAAAAATTTATAAAGTGTATATTAACAGTTATTGCATGAATGCATTTTAAAAATAATCAGTAACAGAGATTGGTTTTAGAATAAAATGTGCCACGAAGATATTTTTACAGTTTTTAAAATAATATTTGACTTGAAATCGGAAGTATAATTTGCAGATATATTTTCCCAGAAGACAAACAGATATATAATCATCAGATAATTTGTAATAATGATTGTTAGAGCCTGAAAATGTCCATTTATACTCCTTACTCCTTGAAGAAACAGACCATAAATAATGAATTATTTTCATATGCCATGAGATGAAATGAATATAAAAATATGATATGAAATTAGAAAAGTATGAATTATGTAAAACAGAAAAAATCATTACAAAAATCAAAATATAGCATTCTTATAAATACTCTTAAAAAGTCCAATTGAGCTGTTTCTTTAAATTTGAATAAAATTTATATATTGTATTATATATATTAGTTCTATTGTTATTACTACTGTAAATATTTATATCAAAACGCGATTATCGTGAAATTGATAAAAGGTTTATTTTTTTAAAATGGAAAATGTTGATGAAATTCATAAGCTATGGGAAAACAATTTATGCACTGTACTGAATACTTTTATAGGAATTTTAGAAATTTTATGTGTTAACAGTTCACTTCCGAGATGAAAATATGAAAAATTTAAAAACTCAAGAAATTTAAGTAATAGTTATTAGATACAGATATAATTACTGAAATGAAATCAAATAGAAATCATTAAAAATAATGTTCTTGTTGTTGTGGCTTATCCTGTTTTTTTTGTGGCAGAAGGGTAGATGAGTATATAGCCTCTCTAAAGATTCCAAAAGGCCCCAGGATGTGATTAGGATAAGCCTGTTCAACTTTACATTTAGAGCAGACCTCAAACTGTTTAATTATTTTTTTCAACGGACGAAGTTTGTTGAAAAAATAATAAAAACTGGATATTATATTTTGTCGAAACAATGAGTAAAATATATTTTAAAACACAGTTTTTGATAAAAATGTTATATTTTTAATTAATTATTAGTAATACATTGGTTGCATTACAGAAATCACCTTAAATCTCTTTTAATTCATTCACACATAATAATTAAAATGTTCTGTAATTTATAAAAATTATATATATATATATATCAATGTGTGACCACACTGTAATAAATAAAATAATTCCTTATTTATATAAGTTTAATTTAGAATTAAATGAGATTAGAATTACAAATTAATAAATTTAATTCTTCGTAATTAGTAGGTGAATAAAAGTTCTAATAACAACAATAAACATTAATTAACACCGCATAAAATGATTTTGCATTACAACCATCAAACGTTCCATTTTGTTCCCAATTTTTGGTTTCATAAATCAACATAAGCAAAACGATTATAATTATTTCATCGATATAAAGTTAAACTTGTATGTATCAAAACATCACCAAAAGCAAATTTTTGTCCTCATAAAATTAAACTTATTAGGTACTTATTAATTTTTATTTTACAAAATAAACTGGAAAAATAAAATTAAATCCATTGCATATCAAAAGAGTTGAAAAGTCCCATTTTTCAAAACATTCTAAATCGATAATGGTTTGCTGGTTTATCGGAAGCAATTTTTTCTATTAATAGAAAAATCTAGTAATTATTAAAAAGAAAAACTAACAAATCTACTAAAGAGACGACTAATAGAAAAATCTAGTAAAATTGAATATAATGCAAATGTTATTTAGATTTATTTAGAATAAGAATTGAACTATTTTTAATTTTGATTTATAATAAACAGATGATTTCCAAAAGTAAATTATATTTCTTAACTGACTTTTATCTGATTTATTAACTGATAATTTAATTATTTAGTGCTTTAAGGAATAATAAAAATAGGTCATAATTATATAAAATTATTTTCTTAATTTTTAAATATAATATTAAAAGAGGAAATATCATAGCTTTCATTTAAATTAATAATCAATTTATTATATAAATAATATTTGGAATGTTGAAGCAGTAAAATAAATTTCTGTTACGGCCATTCGAAGTTTAAAAATAGAATTACAAGAATCCATCTTAAAAATACATGGATTAATAAATTCTAAAAAAGTAAAATAAATAATACAAGTGTTCTCACATACATTAATTTGTAGTCAAAAACACAGTTAAGAAGATTTGTAACTAAAAATAAAGCTTGCTTATAGTTAAAAATATTCTAACATGTAATTGAAAGTGCCAAATAAGGATGGGAGAAGTGAAAATGCAACCTTTTTTAAAATGTATATTTCAAATGATAATAATACGAGTAAAGATTTTTAATGCATTAAAAGCAGTAAAATGAAAGATAAGAACAATTTTTATAAAAGAAAAATACTTTGTAAATCCCTTTATAAGCTTTAAAAATGAAACATTAATGTATTTATTATTAAATTATTGAATTTTATGAAACTGAAATATAATGTTTGTATGCTTACATCTTTCCTTGAAGGCATTTTAAATTCCAACGCATGTAATTTAATGTGAAATGTATAATTTAGTGCATAATGAACAGTTTTTAAAATCGGTTTGCTAGACAATTTATACAAGAGGAATGAATATATCATACATTTCTTTTTTATTCTTCTTCTTATAAGAATAAGTGTTATTAGAATACGATAAACAAAACTGATAAGAATATCCTCTGTTAACTTTCACCAATAAATGGATGTTTCTTCCCAAAACTCTTATTTTGAAATTCATTAATGGCTTAAGCTATAAAATCAGAAAGTAATTATATAATTAAACACTTTATTTATTTAATTCTTTTATAATTTGAATTTCATATACAATATAGAATTCAATAGAACACATATCTTAAAAATCTAGGATTAATTATAGTAATGAATATAATTTTAGTATATATGAGACATAAATAGTGATTTAAGGTAAAAAAAAAAGAAACCGTAAAATTTATTAGTATTCTTTGAATTCTAGTTTAATATTCTTCATTTCTCAATTTTTTCCAATGTGATAAAAACATATTGGTGTATAATTTTTTTTATATATTAAATGTACACATTTCATAATTTTTATGAAAAGAAATTGTCTATGCACTTTTTTTATGCACATTAATTTTAATTATTTTTCAAAAAATATTGTAATAAAAATAGTATTAGATTTAAGCAATAATTTATTATTGTAAATAATTTAAACAATAGTTTTTGCGTTTCGCAGTGAATTTCTTGCCATTAAAACGGGTCTAGAAAATATCCAATCTGGAGCCACCTTTGAAAAAAATCTGGATCTTCACTACCAATCGAATCTGTATTCAACACTTGAGCAATTGGGATAGAGTAAGGAACCAAGCTGGTGTTTCTATCCTTCGTATGTTAATTTCCTTCTCTGCCTCCCACGACATCCATATTCAGTGGATACCTTCTCACGTGGGCCTATTTGGCAATGAACGTGCTGACCAGTTGGCTAAGGACGGTACTTCCCTTCCAGCTTCTCCAGATTTGACCCTCACTTCTTCAGAATTGTTTTCTTTCCGCAAAACTTATATCAACAGTTTATAGTTTGGATTGTCCCTCCAAGTCACAAGTGGTATCGCCGCAGACATCCTGGTGGAGCCCTTGGCATGCAAGTGTCTCGTGCTGCACAGACCGCAACCTGTAGATTTGCCAGTAGTCATACTGGGGGTCTAACTTTCAGGGGGCAAATTAACATGTAAGAAGTACAATTCCAGCGAGGCTAGTCCTCATCACCTACTTGATTGCCTGTATTTCATTATGGAATAGTTTCTTCAGAGACCTCGCCTTTTCCTCGATTTTTTAAAGGCTTACGGCCTCATGGATATGATATAGCTCTGCTACATCAGAAGAAATTAGTAACAGCAACACAATAATTTATATTGTAGGGGCATTATTTCTGGAACTAATGGAGAGATTCTAAAGAAATGTGTGTGTGTATATATATGTATATACATACATACATACATACATAAATACATACATACATATGTATATATATATATATATATATATATATATTAATAAGCAGAAGATATTTGTTAATTTTATGATATTATATGCAAGTTTAATTCTCTTTTTTGAGCAAATATCTCTCTTTCAAGCCAGGAAGAGTTTTCTTTAATTAACTACTTTCTATTAATTATTCATTAAAAATATTTAAGAGTCAAATTAATGACAGAGCTTTACTTTTAGATTAAAAAAGTTATCAATAAAACTTTCTAGTTTTATTTTTAAAATGAAACTACTCGGGCATTAGAGTTTTAATTTTTCTTTTAAAATAATTATATGATTACAATATATTTTAAGGAGAAAAATATTCCTTTAATTTTTTTTAAATTGCTTTTAAAGCTTCTTATAAGTTGCAAGTATGTTATTATTTACATCTTAAATTTTTAAATTGAGAGTAATGGAAGATAATAGAAACTACATATATCTTTGTAAGATTTTATTCTAGTATTAGATATTTATTTTTACTAAAATCTTTAAATTTAAGTAAATATTTCAATCAGAAAATAATTGATAATTTATTTAATACAATTGATTAACACAATACCTTATAAGCAATTATCCAAAGGTTATAATATTGGTGAAGTTAATAAATAGTTAATTATGATTCAATGTACACTTTTATTTAAAAAATTTAGCAAATGAAAACTCATCATTATTTTAGAAAAAAATCTTATTTTCATATTTATCAAAATTAATAAATATGATAAAAATGAAAAAAAATAAATTTGTGTTTTTTTATACTAAGACAATATTAAAGGAAAAATATTTCTGAATCAAATTTAAGAAGAGATATTCAATATTTGTAAAACTCAGTTAAAGACAATAATCATCTTTTATAAGTCCAAATATAAAATAAATAATGATTTTTCTAAGAAATGGCAAAAATGAGCATGAGATCTGAAATTGTTATCAAGTAATTCATTTTGATCATTTTAACAACATGAAGAATATATGAAATTAAGCTACTGCGTATCGCATGATGAAAAAAATGGGAATAAATAATTAATTACACATTTGTCTGTCATATTAAAATTAAAAGTGTTTGACATTTAATTTAAAACATTTTTAATTGAAATGCAAATAAAAACTATTAGAATATTATATTCCCTATTAGTTAACTCTTCAGCAAAATTTATGAAAAGATTTGATACATTAAAGTTTCTGATGATAGATATAAAATGCCAATTCAAGCATATATCTGGAATTATTAAATTTTATTAACACAAGAATTATTAAACACAAGAAATATAATTCGGAAGGATGATGAGATTAACATCACCAGATGACAGCAAGTTTTAAATGTTAGAAAAGTTAGAAAAATACGCTTTTTTAAATATAATTTATCGTGAATATAATTTTTCGTGACAAAATTCTTCAACATTTGGAATAACAGATCTTTGTAATTTATCTTACACTTAGTAATTATTCAAGTCATGCGGAAGATATTTCAGATACAGTTGTTATGACATTTGATTATTATTACCTACTATGCACATTTACTCTGATCACTATAGTATAAGTTCTCAGTGAACTTTCGCAAATTGTTTATCCATGAAATATTTATTACCTGTTGTTTCTTAAAATTTTTATCTATGGATGTATAATTAACAGGAATAACTAATACAAATGATTCTTTAGTCCAATTTCATACTATTCTGAAGTCTATATACCTGACTGATTGAGTTATTTTACATAAATATAATTTTTTATAAACAATACATTTTTCTTATTTTTGAAATACAAACTTTATATGTATGAATTACCTTATGTATCTAGAATACAAAATAATTATACGCAATCATCAAACACGAAAAAAGCTAACCTGCATTTGTTTAGTAATAATTGGATAGAAATTTAATCAGCCTATGATTACACGCCAGCTTATATAGTACAATGATGTAAAATATAAGAATTTATAATTTTATAAATTATCCTTATTTATTTGAATTTTTATATAATTTTTCCTTTAATTGGTAAAGATAAATTCATGTAATTCATCATTAATAGATTATATATATATATATATATATATATATATATATATATATATATATATATATATATATATATATATATATATATAATATATATATATTTTATATATATATAGATATATATATATATAAACTGTGTGTGTTATAAAATTTATCAAATAATTGATTATTTTAACGCATACATTTTATTTCTAATGGTAAAATCAAATTAAATATCTGTCGATCCGAATTATTTGAAATGAAGCCAGATACATTTTGGCGAAAAAAAAATAAATTGAATTATACTGTAAAATAATTTTAACTATTCATCTAAATTTGTAAGAAATAATTAAAGAAAAGAAAAACAGTTTGTTGCATATATCAGAATATAGAGAAAAACAATCTGTTAAGATGTGCATACTAAAGTAATAGAATTGATTTTCTGTAGAATTGTAAAGAAGTTTAGAAAAAATCTTCCCTCATTGCAAGGTAAAATTGATTGTTTCTTATGTCTCATAAAAAAATAAATTCTTGAAAAAAGTAGGAATTCTTGGGATTGTTTACCCTTGCATTTTATCAGTTTTCTAAGAAACAATGTCACTAAAACAATGAAAGAGAAAATACCTGGAAAAAGTTTCAGCACTTTATAAATATATCAGGAATTAAGAAATATTATCAAAATTAATTCAGTTATGAATTTTCCCAAAGAAACTTGGCAAATTGTGTGTATATGAAAAATGTTATAATTGCTACTGTTCACTCAAATTGATATCGCTCAAGGAAAATCATTTCTTTAAATGCATGCATTTATATTTCGTTTAATGGTTTTTTTTTCAAATGAATAAGATTAAGAATCCTTACAAAGAAACGCTAGATAAGAAAGTGTAAAATATTTTGTAATCAAACTTCCATTAATTTCAATATTTATCTTTCCAGAAAATTTCTTGTGTAATATGTTATTAAGGGATTTCATCTCAAAATAATTATTTTAAAATAAATAAAGCAAAAAAGGTGTGTGGTATTGTTTAAGTTTCATTCTGAATTTTTTATTATGCGCTGTTTGTCATACGTTACCTGTTATCTGATACAGAATCAGACACCTTTAGAAAGGAAAAATAGCTGAGCAAATCATTTTGTAGTTTTGAACCATTGCTGACGATGTCAAAATCTGAGATTACTCTCTTCACCACTCTACCCCACATTAATCTAATTTGTCTTTAGACAAAGACATCAACTTAGTATTTGGACATGGACACAAATCATATCCGTCTCAATTTTTCTTGCTAATAATTTTATTAGATATTGCTTATATGTACTTTATAATATTAATCATGTAATGGAATTGGGATACACATGTTTTTTCATTCAATATTCATTTTTTTTCATTTGAATCAGTACAGTTTTAAAAAAGTTAAAATGTACCCTACATAAAACTAACATTTTTGCCCTATTCTGGTTGACTTAACTCGCCAGATATAATGGGTAATCTATTGTAATTTGTAATGTTTTTTTAATTTAATTGTGGTAACAAGCTTTTATTCATGGATGACAAATTTTAAATTATCCCAAACAATAAATACCTTGCTATTATTTAATTTCCCATAAGAGTTGTAATTGTTATACTATAATCCAGTGTGCAACATGAAAAAAATATTTATAAAAAAGTAATATACCACCTCTTAAGAAGATTTAAATTAAATTATTTCATTACAAATTTTGACACAATCCTTTTTTGCCTCTCTATCAAAGTAATGAAACCGACAACCAATTATTTTTTGCCATCCTTAATAAATGGATTATATGTGATGGTCGATCAAATGTTGTTTATTATTATTCATTAAATTTAATTATTGCTATTTTTACAACTTTTTATAATGTATGTAAAAAAAGTCAGCAATTCTTGTATAAACTTAATTTATTTCAATGCATGAATGAATCTTGGATAATAATAAAATAATTATGATTTTAATTTTAAATGAAGATAAAACATTCCATTATACTTATTATGATTAATCATAGCAAAAATTAATCTTTCCTTTAAAATTTTATTTCCTTTCGAAATGATGTATGTTAGATTAATATTTAGAAAATAACAGCTTAGAGTTTTATAAACAATAAACTGTGATGAATTATTTCTTCGTATAATGATGTCTATTTATATCTTTCTAATCTGATTTGAAATGAAATATTGAAACAAATATTTGAAATAAATAATAGCAAACGAGTATTAAATATAGATATTTCATGATTTAATCTATTAACTTTTCCTAATGAAATGTACAGTAATTTTAAATAAAATGATATTCCTTTGTTTTTAAAATATTATTGTTTAATATTAAAAATTTCTTGTTTACATTATTTCATAAAGATTTTCATTAGGTTTTATATGTTTAACGAAAATTATTTATATATTTTCCAAGAATAATATTAATCAAATATGACATATAATAAATTTCACTGCTAATGCATAACTAAGTATTCGATAATTAAACTGATAGAATTTATAGTAATTATTTTAATAGAATATTTTTAAATTAATATATATATAATGTTTGTAACCGTATGATGGTAATTACTTCATTGTGTTTCTGGTAATTAGGTTGAGTGTTTAAATTGCCTTTGAATTTATTCAAGGTAAAACCTTGCAGGTAATTTTGAAACAGTTAATGAACAGTCGACCCAGGTAAACGTCTGAACTGGTACTTGCACAAAGTAATTATCTCGGATATTTTGATTTGAATCTAGGATTTTATAATTCTTTTGAATTTTAAATCATGGTTTGCAAAATATTTTTTATTAAAATAACAATGAATATTGATAAAAATATTTGTTTGACTATTTAAAACTATTTTATTATGTAATATAACAATAACTTTCTGAAAATCTAACTACTTTAGAATAAGATCTAAAATATTTTTTCTTATTAAAAATAAGCGCATTTTGTAAAAATATAAAAACCATTTTTTTGTAAATTTAAATACCAAATTTCTTAATAATATATTATGCACAAAACATTTCTATTAAGAAAGCAAGAAAATTAATTGTTTTCGCTTTTTATTAATCTTTTTACTTTTCTTTTGTATAATGTATAAATATAACTATTGAAAAAAGCAACGATTGGTTTATAAATGTCATTCCTTATTTATTTTGATGCATTTATAGATTTTACGTGCTTGCAATTGAATTTAGATTTCAAAAGTTTGTTTGCTAAAGATTTATATTTTAAGTTAATTTATATAATTTGTGTTTTGTAGTTTTCCTTGTTTCCATCATAAATTAAAATAAGAGCAAATATTTTAAATTTATTTGTCTACTACAAACAATTGCAAATTTATTTGCACTACATAAAACAAAATATCTCACAAAATAAACAAAAGAATATTTCTTTTAAATTACTTTAAATGTATTTTAAGTACGCTCAATGCACAGTTTAATTTGTATTAAACTGAAAGTTAAAAAAGAAAATTATTTGATAATTTGTAAAATAAATTATCATTTATTTTAATTTTTTATATAAATTTTATGCAAACATTTAATTACATTTCTATGCTCTGTAGTAATCTGAGGGGGAATGCATTTTAAATTATTATGCTAAGAAAGAGAAATACTGTTAAACCTTATTTTTATGTAAAAGAAATGATATAATTATAATATGTTTCATGTGAAGAATTATAACAGTGTTTCAGATAACTTTATTTATAATAACAAATTGTCCAAAGCCTAATAAAGTGTTTTAAAAATTTTAAATTCCACGCTTAAGGATTTTTCTCTTTAACATTTTATCAATTTAAAATAGTTCTCTTAGTTTCCATAAATATAAGCAGCAAAAACTAAAACTAAATGATAGCAATGTTAAACAAGTTACAAAAAGCTGTAAATAAACTAATTTGAAATCTCTAAAAGCAGTTATCCTAGTGACCTACTAAGAAACTTCTCTTTATAAAGAATAATAATAACGTTATTCTCTTTTTCATATTTTGATGAAAAGAAAATGTCTTTATGCTTCATGAATATTTTACAGATATTTTATTTTACTTTTTGCATTACATTTCATTTTTCACTTTCTTTAAAAATAAAAATTTGATCTCAATACACGAAAACAGTCAGCTGTCTGATTGAAATATCTTGAACTCTTCGATTTCAGATACTTTGTCACATATCATCTAGAAATATGATGGATTTTATTGAAACTTAAGGAAAGTAAAAATGGTGTTTGGTATAATACATAAGATAAGATTTGTCAAAAGCAGGAAATCATAAAAAATCTAAACAAAAATAATATCAGTGTTTATAATAAATCAAAAATAGTGAAAATTTAATTAAATGTACTGCAAATGATCCATTAAATGTTGTGTAATGCTTACACGCATTTTTATAAAGATAGTACACCGTTATTGTTGCATTACATAATTTAAATTACCAGTGCTTATATAAGTTTTCTAATTATAAGTTATGTAATGTTTTTTTTATCAAAATGAAACATCATTTTTAAAAAATTTAACTAAATAAATCCGAAACTAAATTTAAGTTTATTTACAATAAACGTAATTAAAAACATTGTTAAAAATTAAGTTAATTTACAATAGAATATTAGATGAAGTACTGATATTAGAATAATATAACTTTTATTAAAGAAACACAATTTTTTTTCAATAATT
Source organism: Latrodectus elegans (assembly GCA_030067965.1). NCBI lineage: Eukaryota > Metazoa > Arthropoda > Arachnida > Araneae > Theridiidae > Latrodectus > Latrodectus elegans. The sequence goes on from JAHZMJ010000037.1 coordinate 214,657, forward strand.
TATCATTCAACTGCGTAGAGTAATTTTAACTAAATTCATTAGAATATGATAAATAGCTTATAATGTATCGACTGTCATTTTGATTACTGTTCATTTTGATTCTAAGAGTATACAATTAAAATATATTAAATAATTCTCAAATTACGTTATCGAAATTATTGATTATAATATAAGAAACCAAAAGTTTATTAAAAAGGTTATATGTTAAGTATGTATGAATCATATTTTCAAAATGCCTGATCGATCCTAAAAATTTTTAACAAATTAATTGTTAAAAATGTTTAGGATCGATTCAGTATAAGTATCTAAATGTGGCTCGGAACACAAATCTATACAAAATACACCTGTCTTTGCATTGTATCAATACAAAATTAAACTTATGGTGCCTAAGGTAACAAAAATGGTTAAAAATAACGTAACTTGTTAGATATGTTGAGAAAGATTAATATTTTTTAAATAATTTATAAATCATATATAAAGCAAATATTTAAAAAATATGAAAAATACTGTATGAAGTAAAATAACAACTAAATAAAATAAATATAAATATAGGAGTAACAAAAAATGATTAAAAGTGTATAATATTTTTAGAAAGCGAAATAATAATTTTTTATAATGATTTATGGATCACATTTAAAGCATTTTTTCAAAAAAAAAAAGTTTGAAAAATTATACATGAAATAAAATAACAAATAAATAAATTAAAAGTAACTATATATTTTCTTAAAATGCTGAAACTAAAAAATTTATTTTTCATTATTCAGAAAGGGAAAAAATTGTAGAATTCTCACATAGACATAAAAGATTTTATTTAAGACAAATATGGGAACATGCAGTAATTTTATTCTTGTACTTTTATGTTTCCTTCTTGCTTGTCTTTTATCTAAGTGAAGTTTCTGAACTTATACTTGAGAGGAATTTGAAATATTTCATTTTAAGGGGGTAGATCATATCATTGAAATATTTTCAATAAGAATTTAAATTGGTGTTACTAAATCAAGGAATCCTCACTGAATATTTATAACGATTTCACTTAGTTTTAAAATTAAATATAATGTTTGAAAAAACAATGTATTCAAAAATTGTTCCACCTCTGTCAATTAGTTTAAAATTTATTTTAAATAAAAGCATGAATCTGATTTTTATATTTCTCTCTCTTTTTGAATAAAATATTGTGATCGAAATCACATAAAGCCAATGCATTAAAATATGTTTCTGATTTTCAAGTTTCCCAAAAAATATATTTGATTGCAACTTGAAAAATTTGCCTAAGCTTACAAATTGCAGTTTACAGAAACTTTATAAGTGGGACAAAAACACCTTCACATGTGTTTCAGATTATTTGTAATAATTAAACTTACTTTTTTATCTAATAATTTTTAAAATGTTTTGAAGAAAATTAAAGTGAAGTAATACACACATAATATTTCTGGCAGGAGGATACAAATCTGTTTGCTTTGTTGAACAGGCATATGAAATACTTGAATCATGCACAGCAAAATATATCCCAAATCACACATTTAGTAAAAGGACAAATGTATTTTAAATTATTTTATTATATTCGTTTGTCATTTTTTCATACTATTTTAAATTTGAATTAAACTTTTTAATAATGTTCAAAATATTTAATTAAATATTTTGCACATAATTAAACAGAAATATGTGAATATTTAAACAAATTTCAATTTTTGTGTAACCTCCTCCAACTTTAAAGCATAGATGTACTCGATTCATTTAAAATATTTTAATGAAGTTATTTTAAACTCTTTTACGATTCCAAGTAAGTGTACATAATATCTGCTGTTTAATAAATTTCGCGCATCCATTCATGTTTGAACTTTTAATGAACACTTCTAAGATTAATGAGGCTTTTACTGATGATCAAGATCAATGAATAATCTAAGGCTACAATAAACTTTTAAATTTCAAAATATTCAAAGGTATTTTATGATGTATTATTCACTACTTGATTTAATTGCTGTTTGGTAATTATCAAATGATATTTATGCTATATAATTGCATATTTTAAAAGAATTTTATATAAAAATTCTTAAATATTAAAGAAACACATCTTATTTAATGAATTATTAGAAAAACATATTATTTAATTAATTATCTCCTTTCATCTTATTTAAAAGGAAAAGTTGGCCTAAAATTGATGTTGAAATCTTTGACAAATATTTTTGTGATTAAAATTAAGGCTCTTTTCAATTTTATGTGAAATATTATCAGTATGGAGATAAGTGTTCTAAGACTTTGTTTAATATCCTTTTAGAAAAGGCATGAATATTTTAGTAGGAGATTCATTCCGTTGTAAAATGGCTTTGTCATCCAACAGATCTTTATTTCTTTAATTTTGTGATACAGAGAAAGGCTTTTATTATCTGCATTAAATGTATTATAAGTTATAATGTTCATAAGAAATCTTACAAATCTAGTACATTTGAAAAGTATGAACATTAAAGAATATTATTTTATGAAATAGTATATCTTTGGTAGTTTTCCTTATTATTGCATTATTATAGTTAAGAGTATAATTGATACATTAATATCAATGAGCAATAAAATAATCTACTTATATTTAAAAAGAAATTTCTAATTAAATTTTTGTCCTGAGCATAGAAAGATTTAATATCGAATACCAACAAACTATAACAGATTACCATAAACTCCCAGAAGTTTTATCTATAAAAATAATATTTTTTAGTGGTCCCAATAATCAAAATTTTATCTATATGATTGAAAGTGTTTTTTTTTTTTTGGAATAAATTTTTACTGTTTTCATTTTTAATATTCGAATACAAGCAAAAGATACCTTATTGAAAATTTAATTTTCTGTCTCTTAGTTAATGCTCAAATTAATATTATTAATAAAAACCAACGTTATTTTTTATTTCTGAAAATAAATTACAAATAATATATTTAAATTGAACTGTTAGCTTCAGTAAAATATTAAGAACCTCTGAATTATTATTATTATATTTATTAATCCATAATTAATGAGTACCAATGTCTCTAAAGAGGGTAGTAAAATATTTCATTCTGAAGAGTTCTCCCCTTTCTTAGTGCTCTTTCTTTTATTTGAGGGTTTCCAGTTGTATCTAGGGCGTTGTTAATATTTTCCACAATCAGAAAAATCAATAGTAAGTAAGAAACTTCCAACCACTATGGATCGTAAAAGCGAAGTAGTGTGGATCATAAATAGTCATTCTATAACAAAATGTACAATCACACCGAGATAATGAAGCCTATAAAATGGTATTTTAATGCAGTCAAGCTAAATATAAATTTATGGTTATTATTTTTTCTATTAAATAGGGAAATAGATGTTTACTTTACTCAAAAGAGTTTGAAATAGACAGTAAAAGAATTTTTCTGTTTTTTTCCAAATTTGTGTAGAATAAATATTAATTGTTTAAAACATTTATTGTTATACGTTGTTTGTACTAAATAACTTTAAATTATGTAAAAAAGAGTTTTAACTAAATTTCAATAATACCCCTCAATTTGTGGATACTTTTCTTCAAATATTTCATTTAACTTGTCATTACTTCATTGTAAACATTTTATGCAGTTATATTAAAATTAACATTGCTTATAAAAGAAATTATGTACTTGATAAAATTTTATTTGCAATTATTTTAACTTTGTAACTTTTATAATTACGTTTTTAGCAAAGTAAACTTGCATTAACCGAGAAATTTTGTGTAAATCGAGTGCTATATTTAGAAATCTAATGAACGTCAATAGGATTTAAGAATTAAATAATAGACATAATAGAAAGCAACTTAATTATTATAAATAATAAGTTTTTTTTATAAAAAGTTACTAATTGTTTCTTTTGACCTTACTTTTCTTATTAATTGTATTATTTTATAAAATACTCCGGTGAAACAATACTATTAAATTGAAAACTTAGTTAAGTATGCACTACAATCTTTAAATTAATAAGTTATTGGAAACTATTTTCTAATCATAAGATAGATTAATTAAAGTTATTTAAGTTACCTTATAACATAGTTAAAAATGTTAAAATTAACATTATAAGAAAGCGTAAGCATTTATTACTAAAATATGTTGCAAAATAGTGAAAAATAATGTATTATTTGATATTTTGCCGATATCAATACATATTATTGATATGAGTTATTAGTATAATTTATATTGTTAAAATGTGTATTTATTTATCAATAAACACACATTTTAACATAAAAATAATATTTTAAGATTAAATTATTTATTATTTGTGCATGTGTGCGTGTGTGCAATAAACACACATTTTAAAATAAAAATAATATTTTAAGATTAAATTATTTATTATTGAAATAAAAATAGCAGAATCACGCACACACACACACACACATTTCAGATCCTACGAGACTTTTGAATTTGATAAATTTATAAAATATTTTGCATTATTAAAGATTTAATTTCGATATTATCTTTGAATGAAGAACTGTATTATTTTTATAGAAATTGTAGCTTAGCATAAATAAATAAATGCAGAAATAGCTTAGAAAGGCAGCATAGCATAAATGAAAACTTAATTCATCCAACTTAGACACTTAAAGTTTATTTCGAAAATAGCATTCTTTTCAAAAATATTTTGAATATTTACAAATTTTATTTAGATTCTTAAAACTATTAAATTCTAAATATGAGATAATATCATAGATTAAAATAAATGATTTTAAAATTTTCATACAAAATTAAAAATATATTTTAAAATATTTCTAAACAATTTTATTTTTGAAAAATTAATGAGAGTATACAGTATCATAATTTTAAATTCAAAAAAGCCAGTAATATAATTTATACAAATTATTAATTTCGAAATGTAAAATTATAAATAAAATTTCTAAAAATTAATAATAAATTTATAAATAATTTCTAATACAAATAATTTCATGTAATTAAATTTTAGGCGATTGTGTATTGACCTTCAAGTAATCTAGTGATGCCATTCTGCCCTAATACATACTATCCAAGAGAAGAATGTACATCTCAATTTCCACCCACACAAAAACCTTTTGACCAAAGAATAGTTTGTACCCTTGGCGGGGAAATTGGCGCCGGAGTCTCCCTGTTTCATCCATGGTTCCTCGCATTCCGAGGATCTGCTGAATTTGAAAGCCACTAACTCCACATGCTTCCACATTTACTTCAGTTTCGGTTTCGGAACGGATGCCTCTGAGTGGCTCTTTTATTTCTTTTTGCTTTTCATCACGTCTAATTCTTTGGCGGTTTTATGGGTTCCAAGCTTATGCATATCACTAATGCGCCCCTAATGTTTCTATACCAAATTTGCTTCAAAAAGAATTAAGTGAATTTTTAAGGATAAAAAATTAATTAAATAAGCGTGAGTAGTGAGTTAAAAACCAAAATTCTTTTCCACTGTATGTAATTTTATTTAAATTACTTGTGAACAAATTAATAAAACTCCTTTATGTTTAATCATTTTTACTTCAAATTTCGCTTTTTTTATTAGTTATATAACCCAAAAGTGGCTTCTATATATCAATTTAATGAATCTTATTTAGTAAAAAGTACTGATCTTAAATTTCATAATCATTTATCAATTAAAATTTTATCTTTTCGCAGGTCCAATTATGAAAGTCTTTATGCATTTATTCTCGTTTTTTTAAACTTTTCCACTACTATATTTATTTAATACTATACTACTATATTAATTTACTATATTAATTTAACCCTTAAATTTTTGGGGTAATTTTGATGCAATTAGAAATACTTTTATTGCATTTATTTTTATGTTTTACTAGCAATTTTTAACGAATGCTTTTTTTAAATACCATTAGTAAAGTATCTGAGTAGTAAACATCAACTAAACCATTAAATAAAAAATTAAAATATTAAGTTGTCATGGTTACAGTTAACTAAGATTTTACTAGAATCTTATTTTTTATGGCATAAGATTTAATTTTTAATTCCGACATAAAAATGATGAATTTCACTGAATGGGGTAACTTCTCTGATGAGTTGACTAATATCGATGACTATTTAGCAGCAGTTCTTGGGCCAAAAAGACTGCCTCTCAACTGGCTGCTGCCACTGACTATTGTGTATGGATTAATATTTTTCACTGGTCTTTTGGGAAATTTCTGTACATGTTTAGTGATTGCAAGCAATCCTTATATGCAGACTGCAACCAACTGCTATTTGTTCAATTTAGCTGTGGCGGATGTTCTCACACTTATTTGTGGTAAGTCCATTTCCATAATAAAAATTCCTTATTAATCTATTTTCATGTATCTTAGGGAATGTAAATATACTCTACATCACACCATTTTTATTAGAAGTAAAGTTATGTTAATTGTGTCTTCATAATTGATAATTTAAACTTTAAAAAATCAGTCGTTTGATATATAACAATTTAAAAAACATACAGCAGGATTTTGAAACTATTTTATAAGAAATTTAATAAAAATAATTAATAAAAAAGTTAATCTGTAAATAATTTATGTCTTTATATATATATATATATATATATATATATATATATATATATATATATATATATATATATATATATATATATATATATATATATATATATATATATATATATATATATTTGAAATTTGAATAATTATACAATTAAATAATAAAATGAGCAGTTTGATAAATAAAATGATTGTAATACTTCATCTATTCAAGTTCAATTGGGAATTTTTTATTTACATTAGTTTTATAACTTATTGCAAAAATACTGTTTTAAAATATTATTATATATATTATTTTATTATTATAAAGTTTAAAATACTGCAAAAATTAACTTTTGAAATAAGAATTGTTTAAGGAAGTATAACTGAATTTGCACGTTATAATTCCATTGATATCTAATTGAATCTGAGAATTAAGTAGAATATTTTGAATTTCTTTTATATATTGGTTTAATAGGAAAATTACAATGATTTTACGAAATAATTACTCAAGAATTCAAATTAAAAAAGGAAAAGAATTTTAATAAAATATTTTTTCGTGTTGCTTAAGTTTCCCTTACATGTCACAAGCATCGTACAGTATTTATATCCATATTTAAGATCTCATCATTAAAAGCTGATTATTTTGTACTTACTCATGCTTAATATTTAAAACTGAATTATAAATTAAAAATAATATGAAATGATATTGCGATATTTGCTTGATTTAGAAAATATAGATATAACTTCCTTAAATGTTTTGTATTTAAGTCAAGTAAAGTTAGTTGCTTGGAACAGTATATGAACGCTAAACTCAAAAAGACTAAAGAATATGGTATATTCTTAGAAACACAGAGCATTGAAAACTTAGAACGTTTTAGGAGTTTAAAATACGTGAATCGTTATAAGAGACAAAATATATATGACACAAGGAATATTCAGTACATCTTCTCTTTTTTATTTAACATTAAGAAAGTAAAAACTTCGAATTTTAATGTATTGTTTTCAATACACTCGATCCTAACATTTGATATTATATTTTTATAGTAGGTGGAGGTAATAATTTCTAAGATTTTAACATTCTAATCTATATAATATTCTAACATTTTTTTATATTTACCAATTTATATTTTCTGTAAAATATTAAAATCTTTATATAAATAATTAACAAATATACTTATGAAAGATTTGATAGCATTACAAATTAGCTAATTATTAAATTATATTCTTGAGAATCTTTAAGCATTTAACCGAAATTTTATTTTGCTTTATTAACCAAAAATAAATTTGATCAGTTGTTATTCGTTAAATAATCAGGTTTACTTGTTGCTTATTACATATAAAAAATATTAGACCTTATTTTGATTAATTTATCTGATCATCTACTAGAAATCAGAATAAATTTAATTTTTCCTGTATGTTTAAATGGTTAAAGTATTTTTCACTTTAAGAAAAATTTTAATTCCAAACTTATTTTGTAACTTAAAAACTATAAAAAATATTAAATTCTTTTTCATTCATTAAGATTTCTAAAGTATTTTATTAAAAATTTATAATTTATTTTCACTAATGGTTCAGCTTTTAACAAAAGACTAAATAACATGTTATTCTATCACACGAAAAAAGTAGATAATAAAAAGTAGAATAAGAAAAAAAGAGGACAGACTAATTTTCCTTTGCTTATGAGTTTCTATCTTAGATATAATTTAACGTTTCCTGAGGAAGGAATTATATTACAAAGTAGAGTAACTCCGTTTATTCCTAGAAATCACTTAAGAAATAAATACTAATAACATAGGATGGAAAAAATCACAAATAGCTAATATCTGGAAACAACTAAGGAAAAACTTGCAATGGTAAAATTCATCCAAAAAATTATAGTTCAAAAATTTTATTGCTTTCTGTAAGTTGAATTTTAGAAATATGTGGTAGAGTTGAATGTTTTCAATGTGAAAGGTGAGTATTTCTCTAAATAGCCAATTTAAGACATTTTTATAGCTTTTAATTTATTTGATTGAATAAAAATTAAATTTTTGTCACTTTCGTGATATACTTCTTACTCAACAAAATGTTCTCTTGTCTCTGATCATAACATACAAATATATTAAAAATTTATTGAAGAAATTTTCTTCAGAATTTTGCCTGCTAAGTGAGATAAAGTTAAAAATTAAAATATATATTGCACGAAATGAAATACCACAAAAATGCAAAGATTTAAGGAAAATCAATACAATTATTCATATATGTAATAAAGAATTTGCAATTTCAGACTGAAAATTACTATCATTCTTTTTGCATATTATCATCTAGTTTAGCTATCAGGTGTTTGAATATCAAATAAGTCGATTACTAACAGATGTCACCACGCTTATATGCTAACATTGTGAAACCGTGAAGCATGATTTTTTTTATAATTTGACCGTTAATACTCACTTACATTAGGATGAGTCTCAGCGTGAATTGCGTTTTTTAACTGTGTTGAAAATGTTGAATTTTATGCCTCCCGACCATGATTTGCGAACAGCATTAATTTTTTGTTACCATCTAAAGACAAATTTTGCCGAATTGCATCAAACACTTATAGAAGCATACGGTGGCAATGCTCTGAGCCACGTGCTGTGTTACAGGTGGTTTGAAAAGGTTTAAAATGGTGATTTCGATGTGAGAAACGAGGAGCATGGCAGACCAGCAAAAAATTTGATGATTCTGAATTGCAAGCATTACTGGATGAAGATGATGGGCAAACGCAACAACATCCAGCTAAATATATGAATGTTGACCAGAGCACTGTTACTCGTCGTCTCAAAGCAATGGGCAAGATAATAAAGGTCGGTAGATGGGTATCACACGAGCTGACAGACAATCACCAAAAAAACCAAAATGTCATGTGCGAAATGTTGCTTGCCCATTACAAACGACAGCCATATCTCCATCGTATTGTGACTGGTGATGAAAAAGGGATTTACTTTGAGAATCCTAAGCGTAATTGATCATATGTTGATCCCAGACAGTCGTCCAAATCAACCGCAAGGCCAAATTTGTTCGGCCGCAAGACAATGTGTGTATTTTCTGGGATCAGGAGTGGCCAATCTATTATGAGCTTCTTATACCAGGCGAAACCGTTAATACTGATCACTAACAGCAACAATTACTTGATTTGAACGATTCTATACTCGAAAAACGAGAGAAATAGAAGACACGGCAGTACAAAGTGATTTTCCTTGATGACAACGCACCTAACCACTGTACTAAACTGATCAAGGACATCGTTAAGGCGTTCGGCTGGGAGACCTTAGCGCATACGGCTTATTCCTCATACTTGGCTCCTTTCGATTAAGACCTAAATGCGTCATTGGAGCACGCACTGGCTAACAAGCGCTTCAATTCTTACGGAAATGTCAAATCTTGGCTTGATGAATGGCTGGCCTCAAAAGCTAGATCATTGTTTTGGTGTGGTATTCAAAAATTGCCCGAAAGAGCGGAAAATGTGTAGCTAGCGATGGATATTATTTAAAATTAATAAATATTAACGGTTTTCGAAAAATTATTATATTTTTTTTTAGAAAAAATCGTTTTATTTTATTTGCATACACTTGTATATCATTATGAATAAACGAAATGAAGTAATAAATTGTTAGAAATTTATCATACATTTTAGGTATATAGGAGAGAATAATTTTTCATGTATTAACAGTGCAGTAAAATTTGTCGAAAGTAATTAAACTCATATTTTACTTTGATTATTTATAGAACAAAAGTTTAATAATTTTTATTTGCAATAAAATATAAGACACACACATAAATTGAAAACACGCATAAATTAGATATATACATTTTTCTTGATATAATTATTATTTTAATCCATTAACCCTGATTAAAAAGTAATATTATACCCACACAACCATGTATTTTCTTAAAATAACGATATATATTATAATAATGGGTTTACTAATTCAAATAAAAAATATGTTGAATATATGTAAAAAAGTAGATTACTAATAAATGTAAAAATATATTTTAGAATAAGGTGATTACATATTCAAATACAAAATATGTTGAATAAATGCAAAAAGTTAATAAATTTGTTAAATTATATTTTATTATTATTTTAGAAAACTATTAATTTACAAAAAGTATATATATATATATATAATGAATTAAAATAAAAACTTTTTATTGCAAAACTGAAATATTTCATAAATAGTTAATTCAAAGTCTTGTTTCAAATTTTCTTTTAAAATAAATAAAAATATTATCTTTGCAAGTAAGCTTACAAAAATTAGCGGATTTAAAATTTTTAAAAAAATAGATCTACTTATTGTGTTTGTAAAAGAAGAAAAAAAATGATCATTTTGGGAAAAGAGATTATTTGTTTTAACTTATTATGAAAAGAGTTTCTAAACACTGTTCGGTTTTTAATTTTATTAAATTCTATATTATATCGAAAAAAATTTCTTTCATTTCTGTTAAAGAGAGTATTTAATCTTTTAATAAAAATATTAATTGAAAGATTAAATACTTTATTGTAATATTTTAGAATCGGTTATTTTTTATTATTAGATATTAGGAATATTTGTTTCTTTTCTGGATTTGATTTAATTAGAATAATCCTCCTAAGATTTCCTTTCGTTTTAATATAAAAGAAAAACTCTGCATACTGCACTTTAATAAGTCCTTAAGACTTGCTAAATTTTACGTTTTTAAAAGCATCATAATTTTTTTTAATGAATGATAAGAAAATCTGATACACTTTTTTCATTCATTTAGAACTTTATTTCTCTAAGCAACTTAAAATATTTATTCATAAAAATTTTATGTTGCTTACTAAAATGATATTATTTTAATAACTTAGATTTTTAAATGTATTTAAGTTTTCAAATTTCATAACAACAGTTATTTTCTCAAAACACCTCATACTTGAAAAAATAGTAATTGAAACCAAGAAATTAATTTAACTTTAAAAAATATTATAATTGTGTTGGACAAAGACATGTTTAACTTCTTGTAGAGGAAGCAAACTAGAAAAATTTTTACAATTTTTAATTTATGTCTTTTATTAATACTGAAAGTTTAATTTTTCTATGAAATCGTTAGGAAAATTAAATAAAATGATATTAATAACTAAGAAGCATTTGCTTCAAATTTGTGACAGTTTAATGTAATGTTTCCTTTTGCTTAGTTATATAATTCACTAAAATTTTAATTACAAAATTTAACCACAAATATAGTTTTTTACATTTAAAGAAAAATATGTTAGTTTATTAAAATTAATACTATTTAATTTTGTTGGTTTTTTGACTGAAATCATTTTCTACTTTTCAGAGTTATTATGACAGTGATATTCTATTTTAAATGGTTTTCGAATCACTATTAATATCCATGCTGAAATTGGGATTTGTACAAATTACTGCTTCAAAGATGATAAATTCAACTAATAATTAGTTCGCTCTTCTCCCATTTTATTGGAAAATAAATAATCATATTTGGAGATTTTCTAATGTAGTCATATTATCATTGATATAAATAAAATGTTGTGCACATTTGAAACTTTTTCGTAAATTCAGCCTAGTTGTTGAACTAGAAAACTTTGATTTAATGAGTAATGAATGCATATGCAATACAACTCTGCCACTGCAATGTTAACGTAAGAAATCTAAAAAAAATTCTTCCGGTTTCTTTCCCAGAATTCAGAAGTTGCATTAGCAGGCTGTCAATATCTTGTAACAACTACTATTGTAGAAAAGAGTTATTATGGACTATTATTTTTCTTTCTGTCGCAAAATGCAACAAAAAATGAATTTTATGTGACTTTTAAAAAGCACATACTTATAGATAAATTACTGTATACATAATATTGATATTTATAACTGAGTTGGCATGATTTGTAGAGAATTTTTGAATTCCCATTGATGAATTCAATTTTAATGGATTCATCTCTGGTATCAATTAATAATTTGTTTATTTAAAAAAGAATCTAATTATATTTTTATAAGTTTGTTTAATTTTTCTTTTACAAACAATTGTTTTATTTTACAAATAATTGTTTTTACAAACAATTGGTTTTTTATTTTTTATTTGGTTTTAAAGAAGGATAGCTTGAGTTTCGAAGTTTTGGCTACTTGTTTTAAACAAGGATTGATATTTTTTGCAAAAAATTTGCTTTACTAATAATAATAGTCATTAGAATTAAGACATAAGCTTTGAAAAATAAACATTATTTTCTTTGTGCTATCAATGAATATATATATATATATATATATATATATATATATATATATATATATATATATATATATATACATATACATATATATATATATATTATATATATACATATATATATATATATATATATATATATATATATATATATATATATATATATATATATATATATATATATGACTAAATAAATTGTATTATATTCATAGTGTTATTTCATATTGTGTCCCTATACAACATCATTTAATTTCTTTAAATGAGAAATTTATTTTGTTATAAATTTCTCATTTAAAGAATTGTATATTGTTAATTGTATTTTGTTAATTTGTAGATGCCAATTTGGCATCATTTTGATTATAATATTTTACTGTTTGCATTCCTAGTCAACTTTCTTGACATATGGTTAAAAATGTATAACCGTTTAATTTTTAATTGTTGAATCCATACTTTACATATTGGTTTTCAATGAAACTTTATTGAGCAATCAATAAATTAATTTCTATTATTTTAAATCTCTATTAAACTTTTCATTATATATGCATTTAATATTTATTTTTCATTATCCTTTGATTACATACCCTTTAATTTGAAAACCTCATTGCTATTAATTTAAATGTTTTTCGCGTTTAAAATGTGTTAGATTAATTTGTTATGTTTTATTTTGCACATTTAAGTAAATAATTTCACATATGTTGTTACTTTTTATACATATTTATTTTACTTAAAGCAGTGGTAACAGTCAAATCGTTGTTCTGTTTGTATAATCTTTGAGAAAAGATTATATAAATGTTGATTTGAAGGAATTAAAGAGATTTAATTCATTCAAATCAACATTTCCTGTTTCTTCTCTCCGCTTGATTTCTTTTTATGCAAATTACTCCTTTATTTTTTTACTTCAAATTACTTTTGTAATCATTTGAGATGAAAAAATTTTACTCTGTATTTTTTTCAAATGTAATTAACTTTTGAATTTGGTATTTATGTAATTTTTTTCCTCTTTTCAACTAATTCTATTAGTATTTTTTATTGAAAATGATTTGCTTTAAGTACACAAATTAAGGACTTTCCTTTTTCTACATTATTAAAAATGAATGAAATATTAACATGGTTGAAAAACCTTTATTCTTAATGATATAAATGTGTTAATTTTGCATGTTTTCCTTTTTACATTTTTTTAGAATTTTGATGATATTGATTCAAGAGTATTTCGCTAATGTTTATCGATTCACAAAATTTCTATAATTTATATCCTGCATCTTTCCATGACTATTACTAACAGTTCATATACTCAAATAAACAAAATTGTGTATGTATGTTGTAAAAGTTTCAGTTCCTTTACAAATATTTAAATATTAAATTCTATATTTGCTATACATACAATGCTTACAAATGCATTAATAATAAATTAAAAAAATTGTTTAAGCATAAAGACAAATAAATCAAATTAAATGTTTCAGTGAATAAACTTTACTTGAAGTAAATGCGCATTTACATAACAAAATATCACTTTAAAGGGTTTTCATAAGCTGCGCGCGCACACATACATACACATTAAGTTGATTTTAATACTTAATTATAATGTGTCAAATAATTTGATATTACACATTTATAAATTCTAATCTGATATAAAATTTTTATCAGTAATTATAGCAATAAGTTATTTCGACTGTTCACATAGTAGATTAATCTAAGAAAAGACAAGTTTAGTTATATCATAAAGTTTATAGCTTCTAAAAGTATATTCTTGTTTAAATCAAATCAATTTAATGAATTGTATTTTTACCAATAGCAACTGATATTAAAAACAAAATTGATTTTTTTTATAAAATATGTTATTTTGAATACAAAAAAATAAAGCGTTCATTAAAATTTATTTATCTGATAAAGGAGTCTAGTTATCGATGCTCCCTAAATTCATATTTCGTTATACTGGAAAGAAATTTCAGAGATATGTGATGTGGTAAGCAGAGCCAAGAACTACTTTACAGGAAATCCGACTTTATTTGAATTATGAAACTTTACTTCGTAATGTAAACAGAGTCAAGACTTTCTTTAAATGAAATTAAACTTTATTTAAATTATGAATTTTTTTCTAAATTTATTAATATGAACTGTACTATATTCTTTTAAAATTATATCATTTTGAAGGATAATATATCATTTTTCTTAAGAGATAAAAGTGTGTATAATATATATATTTTTCAGTTATTCATTTGCATCAATGTCGCAAAATGTTTAACATGAATGCAAGAATTGGTTGTTGTCTAGTTTGTTCATAAAAAATCTCTCTAATTCAAAGTGAAGCTTTATAATTTCATCAAAATTTTACTCTTTCTTTAATGTATCTTCATTTCTAAGCAATTTGTTAAGAATATTTTTACACAATTAATTTTTTACCCATAGGGAAGATATTAACTTTAACTTTGCTTTTATAAAGAACAAACCTAATCCTATTACGCTTTGATCATTTCCCTTGCAATTTTAAATTAAATCACTTGATGTCTCGTTAAATCAATACAAAAACTTAAATCCAGAAACCAAACGTCATCACGCAGTTCAAGTTAAGATTCACCATTTAATTCCAAGAGTTTATTGTAGGTTCCTGAATCGTTGTAAAAAATCACCGTGGCTTATAACCAATGAACAACTGCATGATATAACAATAACAATTCCTTTTACTTAGATTCATTTTCTTCTTCTTAAGCCTGAATCATTATATTCTCTACAGATTTTTTTCTTGATTTGAAATTCAAAATTTGCATGCTTATTTACACAAAACGACCAATACTAAGAATGTTCTTGTAGAAAACCTATTGTGGTGTAAATAACACAATGATAAGAAAAAGAATTCGTTAGTTTATCATTTCTGATACTCAGTTTTTGTTGTTGCTCTCATGTACCATCTAGGCTGGCAAATTGGTGTGCGCTGACCCACTTTTCCAACTGAACAGTATTTGGTGTGGAGTCAAAATTCTTCAGTACAAACACATGGCATAGGGACCCGTTTTTAGGGTAGGCAATAGGTACTTTCCTCTATATCCAGTCTTTGTACTTTCCTTGTATTCACACACAAGGAAAGTACAAAGACTGGATATAGAGAAAAAGTACATTCATGCCTGAACCGGGATTCGAACCCAGAACTTCCCTGTCCATAGACAGGCACACTGACCACTAGACAAATTGGTCGGCTCTGATACTCAGTCAAAAATGCATTGAAAATATCTGTTACTTGAAATCATTAAATTGTAATCGATACAACTTTAAAAATTGAGATCTTTTTCTTCTCTATGTAATTTTGAAAGCAATAAATATTTCTTCTCGCGTTTCTTTTCTTTTTAGAGGAAATATTGTCAATAATTCTCCTTTTACATTCCTGTCTGTAAGAAACTTTCTTAAAAAAAGTCAAAATAAATAATGACGAATCAACCATAATTGTGGATTCGTCAAATTGTTAGGAAAAACAAATGTAGTTAAGGTAAACACCTTCAAGGTTACTGATCCCACTAATTAAAATTTAGCATTTCTTCGAAGTATTCTGTGCAAACCCTTGAAGGACTCTAATAAGGAAATGATTTCCTTTTTGTCCTTGAAGTAATTAGTAAGTTCCTGATTTTCAAAAACGCTTTTTATCTTTATTTTTCCATCTGCAGAAGTTTTTTTTTAATTTTTGCTAATACGATTCACAGCAAAATGTTCTAATGGATATAATATTGTCTTTAATAATATATGATATTTATCTGATTAAATGAAATTTATATTTTATAACTTTTACTTATAACTTTCAACGAATTTATTTTTTCTAATTCACTTTCAAACGAAAAGTCAATATCACGAGCTCTATGCATGCTTTTAAAAGGACCTTTAAAACTTCATTTTTTTGGAAGTGCCATTATTGCTGGATATATATATATATATATATATATATATATATATATATATATATATATATATATATATATATATATATATATATATATATATATATATATATATATATATATATATATATATATATATATATATATATATATATATATATATATATATCTATATATATATATATATATATATATATATATATATATATATATATATATATAAAACATTGCATTCACTAGTGTATTGAAAACTGTTCTTCCTTCTCTACATTAAAATTATATATTTTTCATAAAATTTTTGACAATGTATCCTTCTTTTAAAATGGAACAGTTTACTATTATTGATATAAAATCATAATTAACACAAATTTGTCAAGTTCACTATTTGTACAACTTGTTAAGTCCTAAATTGTCAATGTATTCAGTGCAGCGTGTAGTGAAGATGCGTAATGGATCTGAAACCAAAACATGTACTTAAGCGTCTTTACTTGATCTTATCTAGATGATGACAATGTTCCATGAATGTGTTTTTTAATAAGTGAACATTTGGTTTAAGTAAAGACGGTAACTCTCAAAATATCTTGGTAATCTACAGGTAGATCATGGTCTACAAAGCCCATACTTGTTCTATCGCAAGATATAATGAATGATCTTGGAAAATAAATAAGTATAAAAAAACTCCTGTTTTCTCTGTTGTAAGTTTTGTTGTGAGAGTTTGAAATTTTAGAAAAATTCCGAGGAAATTCAGATTCGTTTTTTGAATAATTAAATGACAGAGATAAATGCAAAACAAAAATATAATAAAACTTAATAATTTATTTTAGTAACTTATAATTACAAGAGGAATTTACATTTACTATTAAAATATTCTCGATTCAATTATTGAAATTTTAATATTTTCATTTGTTTTATGACAATTACACATTAATATATCATAACTGAGTGTGACCAGACGGAAAAGGAACTAGAAATCAAATTCACCCCTTTTAGAAGTTGCAGTGTCTCCTATCGTCAATGACATTACCTGCTCATGATCTCGCTTGGCTTACTCATTCCTCATGAGCTTTCCCCCTTTTCTCTGCTATCTCTCCTCGGATTTTATCGTTTCTTCTTACACTTTTGACCGCCATCTGCCGCTCTATTCAGGACAGTCGAGGCAAGGCTCCTACTGGACCGGGCAGTTATACTCCATTTACAACTAACATTATTTTCGCTTCTTATTATGCTCATTGAGGACATAGTCCTCAATTGTGGAATCCTTTTCTATGTCAGGCTTCTCTGGGACTTATGTGTGTCGTCTCCAATTTTAGATGCAGTTTTTAATTCTCGTCTTAACCCCTCCTCTTTACACCATTGGTTTTCCAAAGTTCCATACTACCTCCTACACTTCTATGCGATTGGTCAGAAATCTCTCCCCCTCAATCCCAACTGGTCAGATTTACAAATAAAACATAAGCTTTCCATGCAATTTTCTCAAGATCATCCATTCATTCAGAAAAGAAATATTGGTATCTTTTATTGTCTCATTGTTCCAATTTTTATTACATCCTTTCCTTTATATTATTACAGCTTAGTTTGAAAGGAAAAGAAGAAATTCTTATATTTAAAGTGCAATAATATATAAATATCTATTTTTTCTCAGGGTTTGGTTATGTCGATTTACACTACGACAGTAAGAATCCTTCACAATATCTTTAGCAAATCTTCAACATATTTGTGTGTCTTTCAGCATGACGAAAAATAAGAAGTCGCATCACTTTTCAGAATGTCACAGTATTGGTCTCCGTTTTAGAATCTGGGTTGCACTGATGCCAGAACTTTTAACACTAAATAAAAGCAGAAAATTACATTCTTTAAATGTGTAACTGCCCACTTACGTCATCAACAGCATTTGTTGAGTTGAGGAGAACAATCTAATTTAAGGAGGTAGTGCTAACTCCTTCACTCGACAATAAGCCAAATCCCAGAGTCGTCAAACCATGTACAGATAATTTAACTTGATTACATACTGAATCCTTGTTAATTAGCTGATATTGAGTAGAGAAAGACATAATTAGTATATTCGTGGTGGTTCACTTAATTATATTGATTCAGACACTCGTGGCCTCGGTCATCCTAAATTCGTGAGGCGATTAAGATTGAGTTCGTAAAATCATTAATACGTAGTTTGCAACTCTATATTATTTTTCCGACATGTTGAATGATATATACCTCTACTTTTCCAATCTTTTTTTTTCTAAAATATATTAAAAATTATGATCAGTCACTTATTCAAAGTGTCATATAGTAAAAGTATTAGAGATGTTTTTTTTATTGAATTTCTAATCAAAAAGAAATTAAAACAATAACTTAATATCTTATGAAATTTTTATATATAAGAAACATTTAATTCAAAATCTTGATTTAATTCAACTGGAAAAGATGAATTTGATCCATATTTATTTTTTCATACATTCGAGCTACTAATTTTAAATTTAAGATTATCATTTTGTTTTCATTGCAATCAAGAATTCTTTATTTTTACTTAAATCCATTTAACCTATAAAAAAGTATTTATCACACCTAATTTTAATCAATTTTGTTCATTGAATTTTTCTAGAATGTTTTATTCATTAAATTATTAAGTATTTCTTATTAAAAATCTACAGGATTTCTGAATTTGGCATCATGATAGAAGAGTCTAAATTGAAATCAGTACTGAAATAAATACTATTTCATCTTATAATACTACACTATTTTTCAACTGTAAAAATATCCATGACAATAAAGACAACAAATTGACGGAGGTGGATTGCAATTCACCAGTTGAGGACTTATAATAATATAGATTGAATGAGCCAAAAATAAATATAAACAAAATTTAACAGTAATTTTTTCTTATTTGAAATAAGATAAACAATAACTGATTCCCATATACAAATTTTCCTGAATCATTCAAATATTTTGATTTTTTAGTTGTATGATCTGCTTTATACTATATTCAATATGTATTGGAGTGGATGAGTAAATGTTACATCTAATAATACAAGGTTTATTTTCTTAGTGCATTGATTATCAAAGATAAATAAATTCAAAATGAGATTCATATTAATGAAATGCAAGAATAGAATGTAGTAAACCTTCTTTTGAGCAAGATGTGCATGAATAAAATGATTCCAGTCAAAATTTAAATTCAATGTTTCACGTACCTGAAAAATCTCTCTGAGGAAATTTGGTGCTTATTTTTCTTGACAGTGAAATAAATTTCACAAACAAGGTATTTTATGATTTTCATAGGGAGTAATATTATGTTCTTTTTTATACCATGAGAGAGAGAGAGATGTTTTTTAAAGAAATTTTTACATTTCATGAGTTTTCAAGTTGAATAAAAACGGAAATCAAATTTTTTATATCGATTTTTTTTTAAGAAATAAAAGCTTCCTAGAGATTTTAAGTGTTTTTTTTATAAATTTTTATACGTGTTTTCAACACAAATTTAGTTTAGTTGATAAAAAGTAATAAAAATAGCAAAGAATTATTTTTATTTTTCAATTATTAACTATTCAATTTTTTTCAATAAACTGAAGAGATACTTATGCGCTTTATATAATTTCTATTTATAGTTTTAACATACTTGTAAATAGATATTCTAATTCAAAAAATTATTCTTTTGTGCAGAAACAAATACTTTATGATTTATAATTTTTTTTATAAATTTTCTATGAATATTTTATTATTTTTAAATAATTAATTATAAATTTTTTTCAATGTATTAAAGAGATAGTTATGCATTTTATATAATTTCTATTTATAGTTTTAGTATACTTATAAATAGATATTGCAATTGAAAAAATTATTCTTTTGTGCAGTAAACAAATTTTAATTATACCATTTGCAATCATTTATGGACAGAATGAAATTAAATTTATAAAATAAGTTAAATTCATCAATATTATAAAAGAGAAATAATTATATTTTTCTCAATGAAAGGAAATCAGAGAATATTATTTGATATATACTTCATAATTATTTAAGCATAAATTAATTAATCTTCATTTTATTTTAAGAAATTTAAATAAATGAATGACCGTTTAATTTTAACATTTCATTTAAATATTTTATAAAAAAATAACCATCAATTTCGGATCCATTATTTTTCATGAAAAATTAAATTCATGATTTAATTAATAAGAAAATGGTGTTTTGAATTATTTTATAGATAAAATATTCTTTAATTCAAATGAAATGTTTAAATTTAATCATTAAAAAGAATGTGAATTGATCCATTTTTTTTAAATAAGAAGCTCCATTACTTTTACTTACAACATTTATACCAACATCTTTAATGTTACAAGACGTGTCAGAAAATTGTAGTTCATTGAAGAAAACACATGAATACATATATGAATATTCATTGTTAGTTAATTGCTAATTTATGCTCTTATAATTAAAATGGTCCATTAACTTCGATGATATAAAATAAGAAGTGAAAATGCCTTATATTCTGATAAATTTCAGAAGCAGAATTTGCTGTAATATATATATATATATTTGATAAATTTGGCAACATTTTTATTAAGTTAGTCAAAAACCCAAGTGATATTAACAATGTATTGCTAAACATAAGTGTTATATCAATTCTTGTACTTTTCGCCTTTCGCATTTGATACTTCAAAATTCTGCTTTGTATATATGTATATATATATATATACACGTAGTACGAGGGTCATCCAGAAGTATCTCTACAGCTCCAAAGATGGCTTTGCAAAATGATTGAAACGCAAACTAATTGTTGGTTAGATTGTGGGTGAGGTTATTATATGTTGAAAGTCATTATAATGTGAAAAAATGTCAGCTCTTATTTCTTCTCTCCCAGACTGCAAGATGCATCAGCAAACGTTGAAAATTGCTGCACATCAACAAAAATGTTTGACAGCCATTCAGAACAAGAAGCTTAAGGATACTCAGTACTAGTGTTTTGTTGCTTCCCGACAAGGTTTACCTTATACTGTGAATTTCACAAAAAATACTGCAAAAAAAGTTTACCTGGGAAGTGTTTGACCATCCACCCTTTAATCATGAGCTTTCTCTCTGCATTATCTCTCTGTTGTTATCACCAGAAGAAATTTCTATGACTTACCCAAAGTAGAAGGCTGCAGAAAGTAGTGACTTAGGAAGTAGATTCTATAACACCGAAATACAAAAACGCAACCCTGCGATATGACAAGTGATATTATTCAAATCATTCTTATTCCTACAAGCGGCTCAAATAGTGTTATATCTTCTGAAATATAAATCTTTCTGGGTAAATATGTTTTGTTTTTGTTTATGAGCCATGGGAAACTTACTTTCCTTATGATTATTATTTTAATAATTTGCTTAGTGTGAAATATGTAACTCATAATAATACACATTTTATAACCATTTTAATAATATAAAATATTTAATTTGTAAATCGAATTTATAAGAAAAATATTCATTTATAAATATGAATTTTATATATAGTATGAAATGTAAATTTAAAAGTTAATATACCGGCTTTAACTTTTGATATGCATTAGTTTTTCATGTATTACATTTTCAGTTAGAGAGTTACGTATAGATAATATCAATGTACAACAAAAATGTAATGTAATTATTATCAACAGCATCAATTTAATTTAAAAGACGAGAAGTTAAAAAAAAACAAAAAAGACGAGTAGACGAGTAGCTAAAATTATCAAAAATTTAAAGAGAAAACATTCTAAACAAAAGCCATTATATAGACAGAAATATACATTGATTTCTAAGTATGCTTTTTAAAAAAAAACCAAAAAACATTCGTTTTGTTTTTCACTGAAAATATAAAGGTTTTTACATAACTTTTCAATGTCAGTAAATTAAATCTAGCTAAAATTAACAGAATCCTTTTTAACATTTCTCGTTAATTAGTTATTTAGTAAAACTAATTATTTACTAAAACCAACTGTATAGCATTTTAAAATTGCTTTTGAAAATTGAAATTTTGAAATTTGTGGCAATGGAATAATTTTTTTAAGTTTGATCAGTCAGCTATATTCTATTAAAGGAACAATTAAGGTTATAACTGAAAAAACATGAGAAATACTACTGTACGGTATGTAAAATATATTTTTGTCAATGTTTTAATAATTTATTAATTAAAATTTTAGAACAAATGTATTTAAATTTTATTTTCATACATTAATTAAAATTTTTCTTAATTTTTTAATGAAAAATTGAATTAAATTTTTAAAAGAAAAATTACATTTTTAATTCACTGTCATCTATTATTAATACTGAGAAATGTCATTTTTCACAAAGTATACATCAATGATTATGTATTAATCCTGTTGAATACTTATAATGCAAAGTTTGTCTGTGACTATTTGAGCCTGTTTTTTATTTGAAGTAATATATTTCTTAGGAAATAGTATTCATGACAAAGCACTTTACTAAGTAATAACCTAATCCAAATCATGCGAACGACATAATGAACGCATGTTTTTAATTCAAATATGAATAATATTAATATATATTATAAAAATTATTTTCATGTAGAAAATCTCATACGTATGTTTTGCAAATGAGATAAAAAAAATAAAAAAAATTAATGTCTCCTTTGTAAAACGCGACTGTTTAACGCCAGTTTTTAAAAATCACATCGTTTTGGTTTACTGGATGCTATGGTGATATAAATAATTTAAAGTCTTGAATTTAGAAACATTTGAAGTAGAATAGGGACTCATTTTATAAAAATAGGGAATAGTATCAATTTTTAGATCGAGAGAAAATGCTAGAGCTCAACTTTCGCATAATTTTCTACAAAATGCCATAAAGCAAAAACAGCATCTAATGTTTACTCTTTATTAGAATTGCTTAGTCACAGCAAATATTGCTTATTTTTGTCAATACGAGAGCGGAAGTGTTTGACAGAAAAACAAAAATACAAGGAAGTGTGTTCGACCAAAAGATACGGACAGCGTTAAGATGGCTTCTAAGTATATGACATATTTATATACCTAGAAATGTTGGATTTCTGAAGACAGAATTTATAGTTTATGTTTTTATATTGAAGTAGGGATTTTTATGAGTTCGAAGTGTCTGAGTATAATAATAGATAAGTTCTGATATAGAGTGTAAAAAAAACAGACACAACATAACTTCATTATTTTTGGAAAAAATTATTATGTAGATGAAAAGTTTAACTGAGTATGTAGTTTTGTTTTTCACTTTCATAAGAACTAAAGTTTTTGTATGCTATTATTTCAAAAGTAATTAACAACCTTACTTAAAAATAAAATAATAAATAAAAATAATTTGGCGAAGTTTTTGCACAATATATTTTTTAAATTACAAACTTATATATTATATTATTATTGAAACTTATATATAAATATTATTACTTAAAATGTGGAAATATGATAGCCATGGATAAGAAAACTTTAATGTAGTTGCACTTCCTTATGAAAATGGAAAAAGAGACCGAGATATTTGAACTTCATTATAGATTAATAAATAATAGCTTATGAGAAAAGTATGTTACTAATGACACTTGAACAAGCCAAGCTCGCTATGCCTTGGCTATGTGAGTTTAAGTCAATTGGGAGCGTCTTTTTTTTAATCAGAGCACCATGAAGGAGAAATTACGACCTTTGCCCTTCAATCCATCGATAGAGGGCAGCACCAGAGGAAAAAATTGTAGATGTTAAAATGGGTTGACCGAAAATAATTTTATCAATAATCTTGAGAATGATTGTGCATAAATATTTCAAATACATGAATGAGTTACATTAACATCTATTGCTTTTCTCATACTGTAAGATTGTTTGTCCACCATTCTTAAGTATATTTTCATCGCAGAAGCATTTTACGACGGTAAAAGAAGCTTATGTGCATTCTTGCCTGGACAGAAAAGCACATAAATTATTAATTGAGAAAATCAACCATATTGGAATTTCGAACACTCACAACCAATCCCGAATTCATTTTTGCAATAGTTTATGAACGATAACACTAGATGACATCAATTTTTAACCTGTTTGCTCTCTTGATAGAGCACTTTCAGAATTATATGATTGTTCAGAATTACTTGGATGAAACAGAAAAGGCCTTAATTGGTCCCCTTATTCTCTTGACTTAAATCTGGATAACTTGTTTCGGTAGAAACATTTCAAAAACAAATGATATTGGATATGAAGTGCGTGAATCAGAAACAGAAGGAAGCTATTAATTCACCAACACTGCAGTCTGTAATGCAACATTTTGTTTTGCACAAATGCCACGCCACACATTGAACCAATTGCAGATGTATCTAACATGTAAATTCAAAAACTTGAAATATATGGTCTTTCTTTATATTAAATAAAATGAATAAAATCTATTAACTTCCAATTAGGCGCTTCATTTGGGAATGCTACTTACTATATTATGTATATGTATTTTATATTTCACTATGGAATAAAAATATTTCAGAATAGGATAAAAATAAGTTGGTTAGTTACTTTTAAGTATCTTAAATTAGTAAGTATTGCTTTCTTTTCGTTACTGATTTTAAGTGAAACTTCTGGTCTAAAAATGATTCCACATTTTTACTGTATGTTTTTTCAAGGACAGTAAAAAGTTGTCATGTGAAAATTAGAATGTTGGAGTGGTTATTAATATTTGACATTATAATAGTTACCTTTATTATTTTTCACTTGCTTTCGTTTGAAGTCATAGCGTGATAAATTCTTTTGTCTTCAAAATGTAAGAAGAAATTTTTAAAAAAAAATGAACAAGTTTAGTAAAAAAAGTGAAGATGAAATTCATTAAAAAATTATGAAGAATATAAATATTGATCATTATTACCAGAATTCTCTCTCTGACAACAATTTCCGCTTCCATAAGCTTGCCTTTGTACCAATCAAGTATGCATAATTTTCTTGTTAAAATTGCAGTTTTGTGTTTACTGTATCCAAACAGTTTTCTATGAGTAATTATATTTCGTTCATTAGAGTTTTCATTCTTAATGCATGATAGAGACAAAGTAGGTCAAATTAATTGAGCCATATGAGTTATAATATTAAAATATTAAATATTTCTTTAAACTGCAAAATTTCATGTCATGCATACCCTGAATTTTTATTTTATTTTTTTACATTTTTATATATTATTATTATTTTTATTTGAAATGTCTCATAAATAAAATTTTTATAAGACTCTAGTATTAAAGAATATAAAGAATAAATATTGTTCTCTCTCTCTCTTATATATATATATATATATATATATATATATATATATATATATATATATATATATATATATATATATATATATATATATATATATATATATATATATATATATATATATATATATATATATATATATATATATATATATATATATATATATATATATATATATATATTTTGATGATTAACATGTATAAAATGTAGATGAATTATTTATTCACCCTTTAAAATTATCAGAATATAAACGGAAATTTGCAAAATCAAAAATTATGTGTACTTTTAAAATATGAGCAAAGGATTTATTTTAATCAGAAAATTTTTTTATATTGAATACATTTTTATTTAAATGAATTTTTTTTATCAAAAATATGGAAATCTAGGTTATCTTATATATTATAATTGATGTGTGAATGTTTCTTTACTTTTTAGTCGATATTTAGCAAAGTATTTCCTCTCAAATTCTTGTAATTAACATCATTACAAAGTTTTAATATTAATGATTTAATTAACTTTGTCTTCTGCTAATTATTTTTTCTTTTTTAAAAATGAGATGCCCCTTTTTCGCAAATGAATACAATTATTTGAAAACATATTTTTTGGTTTTATTCTGTGCACAGAAAGAAAATTCGCTAAATATGAACTGCTTGTAATTACACTTTTCCAATTAATATTCAAATAGAATAATTCAATAAAATTTCCGAGTACCTTGAATACTGTAAAATTTCTTTTGCACAATATATATATATATATATATATATATATATATATATATATATATATAACTAGTTCCAAAACATCTACAAGAAGAATGAATTTTAAGAAAAATAGGAAATATAACACAACAAATGACCAAAACGAATAACAGTAACAATATTAATAGTCCAGAACAAGAATTACGAGTAATAAAATGCAAAACATGGAAAATGATGCAATTTGTCAGAGGAAAATGTCGAGAATTGCATGCTTGGGAAGAAATGTAATCTTTATGCAAAAGAAGTTGGGGTTGGAAATGTTTGCACTCGTTGTCGTGTTTTCTGCTTCCTAATGACTGTCTCTTTAATTGAACGTGTATTATTGGTGAAGCTGTTTTCGAAAGCAAGTGAAATACTTCTGTAGTTCTTCATGAGTTTCTTTGTGAAAAGAATAATCTAATACATTTTTGAACTCTGCTGAAATTATCAAGGCCATAATTAAAAGATCTGAAGGGATGTGGAATTTAGGAGTTCAACCTAGAAGACACCTTAAGTGTATCCCAATGGTACTTGGTAATATTGTCGAGGTAGCTATTTTCGAGTACAGTAAGCTAGCTAAACATATTATAGGTTAAACTGATTCTAAATTATTTAGTAGTAAAAAATGTGTAAATGCAGCATTGTTTTCTAATCTCATTATTTCCTAACTTTGATTAGATTTTTTCCGTTAAGTCTTAAAAATTATAAATTAAAATAAGTGTTTTATATGGAATTTAAAGATATTGTATAGAGCAATATAGAATAATATTTTACATACATCATAGTAGTTCGAATAAACATATAAATCCACGTAATTTGCAATGATAGGGTAATAAGCACAAAAATATCATTATTTAAAGAAATATTAATGAAATGTCAATTCAATTGATGAATATTACAGAAAAATATTATTTGCATATCAGGTATTCTGAATCGCCATGTTTAAACATTTTTCAGAGTAAAACATTATATTAGGACTTAGAATTTAATATAAAATTCTATTAAAACAGTTTTAATTCATAAATAATGGTCTTAATATGTTGATCGTAAAATTAGTATAGGTAAAATATCATACATAATTGAAGTTAGATTTGCTTATTACAACATTGAATGATCCCATACTTACTCATTTGAAAAGCTTGTTTAAATATATTATTAGACATTATTTCTAGCTTGCTACTGTGTTATAGCAATACATGAAAACAGTTATGTATAAATATTTAACGTACATGAAATCATCTTGCCGAAATCATTTACAAAATAAATAATTAAATATAAAGACTAAAAACGATTCATATTGATCTACAAAGTTATCAACCGTAAAGCGAGACAAATATATGTTTACTTGTGCAGAAGAATTGCAGAAACTCTATTTATTTCAATCTTTGTTTTCTTAAATTATATGCCTTTTCTGTTAAAAACTTGTATCTTTTTCTATGAATTATATGCGATCAAGAATGTAATCTATGTGACCAAAACTTAGATTTTTCAAAAAAAAGTGCATAGTCTATGTAATCAGATACTTGTCGCTTTTCGATAAAATGTAATTCTCTAATCTTTTTATCCAAAGTAACAAATAAAAAAGTAACATGAAACTAAATGTATGTCGAGCTTTCTATTACTTTATGAAAGCATTTATTCTCTAAAGTAGGTTGTTCATAAAGTTATGTTACATAACAATTTCTTTTGATTTTTATATGAATGTGTTTGATGCACATCTGATATTTTAATTTTAATAATATATATTTTAGAGGATTCAAGTCAGGGCTTTAGCTTTGAGAAAAATAATTCTATTTAATTATTGTCAAGCTATTGGAGGATAATGTATCTGTATACAAATGCATTATAAGTGATGATTCAAGAAAGGACTTCTTTCAAACTATTGACTTACTTTTTGAAGCATTCTATTGTCTAGAATGTCTTTGTGAACTCTAAAAGTCATCGATTCACTGTATAAAATTTAACCGATTAAACTTCAGTCAAGAGAAAAACTTTTAAACTATGACGTCAGTTTAACTGAATTTAAAGGTTAATATAACACACTCTGAGAGATAAATATGATTTTTCAGGAATTCCACAGATTTATATATACATAAGATGCCATATGAACGCTAAATGATGTAAATAATGTACTTTTGAACTACTAAAAATAAAATTACTTTTGTATCATTGAAATTGTCAAAAAGTATTGATGGATGTAATTTATAGCACATTGGTGGTTACTTTATCATGGAAACTAAATACTTTAATTATCAGTCATATTATTTGTTTATGTATCTGAGCCAAAGCAGAATTATTTTGCATTCTGTGAAAGGTACTTTCCGGCATTTACAATCAGTAAACTTCTTGTAAAAACCAGATGAAGATTGTTAACTATCCTTATCAATTTGTTCCTTAGTGATAATTAATTCACTATTTCCATGGAATTTCCACTTACCCATGATATGTTTTACTCAGAATCGTAGGGAACATGAAAAATCTTTGATGAAATAGCTAAATATATCAAAACTTCTTATCGTTTTTTTTTAATTATTTAATTATTTCAGCTGATTTGACAGAAGATATGCATTGTATATTCACACTTGCAGTCTACCTTTATATACGTCATTTCCCAAATACCCATCGCCACAAAAATGCTAGTAGAAATCAAATACTTAGCATTCATCATACATTATTCAACAAAGGTTATTATTAAATCTGGGTTCCGATTAAATTCATAAGGTCTTCAATAATTTTAATAAGTATATAGAAGAAGACCTCCTTTCCTAAAAGAAGACTATCTTTCCTAAGACATTCTTTCCAGCAAGTATCTTTAAATAAAATTAACAATGATTTTTCTATATTATTATATATACTGATTTATGATGGTTTAAAATGTTAATATTATAAGGAATATAAAATGCCCGTAAAATCAAGAACGTAATAGCATCAAATATAAATAAAGTATTATTTTCTTCAAATTATCTTTCGCAAGCTGTCTTTTTGTTAGGAAATGCTGATATGAGGAAGCTTTATGCTGCTTATTTTGTGAAAGAAGGGAGAAGTTAAAGTCATTGGTTAAATAAATTTCAAGAAACATGTGTCGTTATAGTTACAATAAAATTAATGAGATCACACAGAGCTTAATATTTTAAGATTACAGTAAGATAATTTTTTTAAGTTAAATTTACTTTTCTTATAACTTTTTCAAATATTTAAGACTTAAAAAGCTGCGTGATTTTACTTTTCATTAAAATAATAATAGAATACTTTAAAATATGTTTGCTCGACAGATTATTTTTTAAGAAATGAACTAGGTTATTCCCCTTGATCCTCTTTATAATTATACTACATTGTATTTAAATAAATGAAAACATGTGTCAGTTTATTGTTTATAAATAAGAAAGGAATCCTTTATATATCAAACGGATTAAGTTTCCTTAATTTCTTTCTTTCTATAATTTTTACCCAACTGCGTTTTTAAAATGTTATATTTTTCATACCTTTTATCTTACTAATTTTTATACGTCTAACGGAAATGTTCTTACATGCAGTTAATATTTATAAAAAAATAAAAAAAAAGAGTTCAACAGAAAGAATGAAAGTTTCCTGAAAAATATTAAGTCAAGAATGCCAACATAAGAGGAGGATTTAATTCAAAATCTAATCACAATTTTAAATCATGATTTAAAAGTTAATAAAACCAAGAAAACACTAAATCGGAATTTAATTAAATGATTAAAATTGTGGAATATAAAATGATTCATATCTAAGAAGTTAACGAGTTATTTTTATATTTTAAATTGAAATAATGATTGCAATTAATAAGCATTTAAGAAATACCAAAACAGTTTTTTTTAATTTTTGAGTAATGTCATAAAACTAAGTAGAAAATATTTAAGTATATATAAATATTAAATAATATTTAATTAAGAAATACTTAATTAAATAATACTTTTGGCAATACTTTTACTTATGGCAAATAAGTAATACTTATGGCAATTTTATGGCAAAAAGTAATACTTAAGTAATACTTATGGCAATTTTATGGCAAAAAGTAATACTTAAGTAATACTTATGGCAATTTTATGGTAAAAAGTAATACTTAAGTAATACTTATGGCAAACTTTTAAGTAATTAATTCCTACAGTATGAACTAATTTTGTATCAATATAACACAAAGAGGCAATCTAGTTTTTTTTTTCCTGGAAACCTGCAACTTAGTATTCATAAAGATGGGAGAAAACTTAAAAGTATCTATTAGAACTAAATAATCCCGATCTATAAAATATTCTTGGCATGTGGTACAAAGGTATATTTTAAAAACACACTTTGTTAGAGAAGATAAATGACCAAGATAATTGTTAAAAAAGTGTACATTACATAAAGGGATTTTAAAAAAATAATCATCAAAAAAAGAGATTAAAATTGTCTGGCTATCTCATTAAGCATAGTAACACATGGCGTTTTATGATTTTAAATATTAAAAACTACCAGACTAATTAAATTTGTGTACATTTTTGCCTCAATATACTATAAGAAAAATAAACTATGTTATTTTTGAAGTCCGTTGAGATGAATATTAATAATGAATTTTTAAGAACAGAGAAAATAAAAGTA
Source organism: Latrodectus elegans (assembly GCA_030067965.1). Lineage (NCBI taxonomy): Eukaryota > Metazoa > Arthropoda > Arachnida > Araneae > Theridiidae > Latrodectus > Latrodectus elegans. The sequence continues at coordinate 245,742 of JAHZMJ010000037.1, forward strand.
AACTGATTGGAATTAATTGTATATAATCAAAAGAATTTTCAGATAACCAGAAAAAAAAACAATTCTAATCGATTATTAATCATATTAATTCCTACACAATATTTAATTTGTAATACTGATGCATTCTGTATTGTATATAATAATACTTCATTACTTGTATAGCAATAGAATTAAACTTAACTTCTGTAGGAAGTCTATGAAAATATTAATACTTTATTAATATTAATATGGTATTTGCTAAATTTATAATAATCTGCTTCAGTTTAAAATTGCTAAACAAACCTAAACTTAAAGAAAAAAAATTTTTCTGAGAAAGAATTTGCATTTATGCAAGAACTAACAGTTGTTGAAATATCATTAGATGATGCATTACAAAAGCTGTAAAATTCTAACATATTTAATTGGCTATTTATTGAATAAGAAAGAATAATTTTTTTTATATTTTTCATTTTTTGATCAGCATTTTGATTGTCGAAATATCATTAGATAATGCAATACAAAAGCTCTAAAATTCTTAAAATATTTTATTGACTTTTTATGGAATGAAAATGAATAACATTTTCAATTAATTGCATAGATCATTATTTATCACATGGAATCATTTCAGATAAATTTGATTTGTTTTAGAGCATTTCTGAGGAAAATAAATATAAGTAGATATTTAAGATTTTGAATTACCTTTATTGAATCATCCAATTCTACTTTCCTATTTTCAATCCATCTACTTTTTTATTTTCAATTAAACATTTAGTTTATTTTTTTCATAAATTTTTATTCATATCTTTTTAAGTTTTTGATAAAAGTTTCAATGAGAATTTAGGATTTTTCTCATTTGAATAAACTTGTGTACACACATTTTAAAAAATTATATTTTTGACTTCTATTAATTGGTAATAAAATATTTTAAGGAATATTTTTTAATTTCGGTTTAATAATTTAATAAAAGAACTGTTAGCGTTAATGATATGTTCATTTTTGGATAATTAATAGCATAGAAAACTTACAAAAATGTATATATATAGATATATTATTATAAATATTACGTGTTTTATAAAATTTATTTCTGTATGGATATCATTTACTTATTATAATATTTTTAATATACATGCACGCTTTATGCTTCTAATATACCATAGTTTTATTTTAATCTTAAATTCAACGGTGCTTCAATTTATTCTCACAAGAACTCATTCGGCAAATATTATTTGAGGAAATATTTGCAGGCCTTTTTTTTTAATAAATCAAGCGTTCATATTATAAACTATAAAATAATTTGTCTTCAGTAAGAGAAAACATTCTTCTTTAGAATTAATAACACAAATAATTGTGTTTTTTTAAATTAATATTTATATCCAGTAAATATATAAATTATTTAAGAATACTAGAAATTTTAGATTGCCATACAAAATTATAATATGAATTTATGTATATATATATATATGTGTGTGTGTGTGTGTATGTATGTATATACTACACATAAGTGGGTTGAATATATAATAATTTGTTTTACAGAAATATGCACCCTTGCCAAAACTAAAATCACTTTTTTGTGAACTCGATATGTATATTTGGTAGTGCAATTGACAATTCTTATAGAAATTTGCCTGCTGTCTAACATTACGTATATAAATATACAAAATAAATTTTATAAATAATCTGAATTTTTTTTTGGTATGTATGTACATTATGATGTGTATTTACTTTATAGAAAGCGGGCGATTTTTTAAATGTTAATTTTTTGCGAATTAATTATGCTTATGCTACTTTCGTGTTGTTCATGGTAAACAAAATTTAAAATAATAAAAATTAGAATAAATTGATTGAACTTTAAATTAAATGAAATTTTAAAACAAAACTTCTGTACACATGTTACATAGTATCTGTTAAGTCTAAAACGATGGTTCTTCAGACTTCTTTCGCATGAAATGTCTGATATAAGACTTTTCTGACAAGTATTCAAGCAAAAATGTTAGTTAGAATCATTCATGTTATTCTTTCTTTCATGTAACATTAATGAATCAGCATTCATTAATCTTTGTCAATCGTATCATTATTTTCAAAATTTAAATAAATACAGTAATTGTTGTAAACCTTTGGGCATTTTTTTGAAATTTAATTAATTGTACACTAGTTTGAATGAATTCTTTCAACTGTTAAATGTCACCAATGTACTAGTAACTTAATGAATGGGAAAACGGTTTCCACTCAATTTAAAATCTCTAAGAAAAATCTTGAAAAGTGATTACTGCTTAATGATGACCTTAAAGTTGGAAGTTTAGGAGAAGAGATTTCACCACGAAAAATTTCCTCATTTCCTCATTTTTGCACTTAGAGAATTTTCTGATGAACGTCTGGAAATTATATTTAAAATTTCTATATTTTTAATCCTTTTTCATATAAATTTTGTTTATTTATATGATATATTTTAGGGTAAATAATTATTTAATAAATGAAGAAAATATTTGTAAAGTAATTAGAAGAAAAAACTTTTATTGATTTTTATGACTAAAATACAAAACATTTCGTTTACGAAGGAAATAAAGAAAATACTAAATCCTTTCTAGAAATTTATGTATTCATTTACAAATGGAAAACAGCAAATTCTTTCTAAATTTTACTTGGAGAATGAAGCATTATATAAACATTTACACTAAGCGAAAAAAATTTGAAGGAAACAATTTTTCCAAATATATCATCATGAGTTTTATAAAAGATTAGAAAACTATTTGAAAATTTTTCTTCGAAGTTGATTGGGAAAATATTTTTTGAATGTATACTTGTATTTCATTGCTAATAAGAACAATTTTATCTTTTTTTACTCTCATATTTTTTTCAGATTTTATCCAGATTTTTTTGATAATTTACCTAAATTTAATTTAAAACCAATAAACTACATATCTGTTTCGATTATTAAATTATTAAACTTTGCTAAATGAAAATAATATTCTTGAAGTTTCAGTGTATTCAAAGGTGAAATATTTTTTATTAATTATATTATTTTTGAGGCAATTTCTAATACCAACAATCTTTAAATTAATTTTGATTTCTTTATTTTTCATGTTAATTTCAATTCTAACACTATAGATTTAGGAAATTTTCTTACTGATATAATTTCAAATGAATAAATACAGAAATCATATAATAATTTGTTTGTAGTATGGTATTATGAAATTTCATTCCGAAAAAAGATTCCGAATTAAGATTTGATTAATTAAATGTTAACTTTTAATTCTTGAATGAAGCTAATTTAGTAAATTTTGTTAACTTGTTTCACTTTCGTTATTTATGTACTAAGTAGATGTTTAATGATAATTTTGTGAATTAGATTAAATTATGATTGAAAGTAAGAAATATGAAGCATAAAAATACCAAGAATTAATAAATATGTTGGTCTACTTTCTTAATTGTTTTTTTTTAAATTGAGGTATGTTTGTGAGTTATCAATAATATTATTGTTAATATTTAATGTCATGCATATATATTTGATACAAATTTCTGTCCGAAAACTTCACGGAGAAATAAAAATACCATGAAATATTTTAAATGGATACTGTTCTGAGATGATTGATTTGGGATTAATTTTTTAAATTTTTTCTTTTGAAATATCAGTTATTATACTCTAAATATATATAACTTTACTTGAATATAATATATTTCATATTAAATTATTTTGTCAAGTAAACATTTTTTTGCTGACACTATTTTATAATTTTGAAATTAGCAACAGTTTGCAAGGGGAAATACTATAGATGTTCTTTCTAATTTAATTTCTCAAGACTTTTTAAACTTGCAGTCTTAAAATTTTGGTGTTGTTTTTAATTCCTACTTTAATTTAAAAAAAATCATAATATGCTTGTTGGCGAGCTTTACTTTTATGTATGTTACATTGGTATTCAGTATTTTTTTGGTGATTGAGAGTCTTGCAATGATGATTTTGTTAGGGAATTTTAAATCCTTTGAATTTTGGTTTACTAACTTGTGCTGATGCTTGAATATTTTTTAATCACATTTGTGTGTAATTTATTTCATCTAATCTAATTTCAATCTTAAATCCAATTCATCAGCATATAATCAATTGCATTTAAATGAAAATGTTGCAGGATGTTTTTACGAGAAGAGAGAATGGCTGGAATTACTTTATAAAATTGACAACCTAAGTACAATGTACTTGTGGAACTATCTATGTTAAAGAATATCTTGCATAAAAATAGTATTTCTATATGCAGGCTGACATTTTATATGAGTTTATCCTTCATTA